>JAZGTK010000057.1:130000-218705 GCA_036877625.1 Ambastaia sidthimunki
TGTACTGTACGTTACTGTACGTCTCCTGTGTTTTATGTATGTTGGCATGTAAGTTACTGTTTGTAAGCATGTTTTTCAGTAATGCAGCAAATAAAGTGATATAACTTTCCCTGCAACTAGGATACATGTGAAATAAGTCTATTAGTATTTATCTTTGTGTGTGTGTGTGTGTGTGCGTGCGTTTATGACTGTTGGACTCTTTGAGTGTGTGTTAATAGTCTCTCTGGGTTCACACAGTGAGCACTAAGGCTGTATAAAATCTCTTTGAATCGTGTTCACCCGGGGCCTGTGGTCTCACGCCAACAGAAATACTCAGCCTGCCATTGGACGAAACCAAATTCAAGCCAGTGGCTCTCCAGACAACATCACAACACTCTGTCATCCTGACACACACACACACACACTGCAAAACAATACTCAGGTGCATACACCTGGAACATCTGCTTTTGTAATAATGTGTGTGTGTGTGTGTGTGTGTTGCAGACTCTGAAAACAGTTACACTTTGAGCTGTGGTGTACCTGTCCAGCCAGGTAAAGTTCCACTGAGGAGAAACGTCACTACAGCCAGCAGCAGTTCCCTGCAGAGCTGTACAGGTAACACACACATTCACCTGCGGGAAAACACACCAACACATTGACTTAAAGCTCATTTTAAAAGAAAATACCTTTAATTTTACATTTACAATTAAATATGTCAAACTAAATGCATCAAAAACTGTGTTAAACATTTTTAACAGCATGTGTTAACTGCATGTTTTTGAATATTCGTATGTTTTTCTCAGTTAAGCACAAATACACAAATGAAGGTTCAGTCAGACTCTGTTTGTGCATTTATCTCTCCATCTACCCTCGTGACAGACGTCCCAGAATGCCCCTCTTCTTTTTTCTGACTCTTTAGATAAAATCAGAGAGGACAACTATAGCTCAACTATAGTTACTATAGTCCATTACACTGCTTGTTGAAAGAGCTAGAATACAGGGATCTGCAGAGAGAATCAGGACGGGTCCCGTCGCTTGACCCTGCTGAGGTCATGGGACTGTCTGTTTCCCATCTCCTAGAATCCAACATTCCCCATGCGGCTTGTCCTGTAGATTTTGGACGGGTTCAGTCCGACAGGCGCACATTCGCACGCCACTTTTTGTTTTGGATGCCGTTCGCGGGAATGCCGCCAGCCTGAGCGAATGACCCTGCGCCGGCTGCGCTGGCTGCGCGACTGCATGCTGACAGATATGAAATACACAGACAGGTTCTACCGCAGAGGCTCCTGAGGGCCCGGGAGAAAAAACGGTTCCACGGGATTCACGCGTTCTTGAAAAGAACAAACCCCCTGCTGTTGGGTCCAAAACGGCCCGTATGAACCTCAATGGTTCTAGAAGAACAGCAGATATCCATCACAGACTGTTCTTGCTTGAACTCCTGAACCTTAATTTTCCCTTTTTTATTGTGTCAGATACTCACATTTGTAATGTTTTGGAAAGGCTCGATCAACCCACAGGACAGATTTAGTATGTTTGAACTTTGGAATTCGAAAAGGGCTCATATTTTGTCATTTTCCATAATTATTATCCAAACGGTGCGAGTGAAACTGAGACGTTGCCTGTTTTCTGTCCATCAGAGATGCTGGCCCAGCCTGTAAAGCAGAAAGCCCGGTTTAAAATCAAAGATGCCAAGTGTCACTTGAGACCTCGTAACAAAGAGAAGCACAGAGACGTGGGAAAGCAGGGCCTCCAGGGTGAGCAAATATAGCAACACCTTTACAATTGCAGCTGTATTCTTGTCTTCATTACAAACGATGAACACTAAATGTCTCCCAATCTTTTGCTTTCCCATCTTTTTCCTTCCCGTCTCTTTACTTCCTCTTTCTTCACTTCCTGTCCTCAGCTGGTCAGTTCCCGTGCACAGATGACTGTCAGGTAACGTTTGTGAACCTGAAGTGCGACTCCTCCAAAAAGCGCCGGCGAGGCCGCAAGTCTCCGTCTAAAGAGGTTTCCCACATCACCGCCGAGTTTGAGATGGAAATGAAAGAAGAGGAGGCCTCAGGTATCATCATAACTGCATGTGAATGTTTTCACCGCTTCAGTCTGTTGAGGCCGCAATACCTACTGCATTAGTTTCCATGTCAGAATCATGCAACGTGGACTGCGTGCGCGAGAAGACCAAACAGCGGCTGCAGAACGCGATGCGAACGCTTCGCAAGTCAATCAGCAAGCAGCAGTTTTACATTCAGTTCTCGGGGACGGCGTACGAGGTCGCGCAACGTGCCGTGCGACAGACGGAGGAGAACGAGGCCTGCAGTATAGGACAAGTCCTCACGCAAGGAAAATGCGGTGAGCAATTTGGGAAACAGAGCTGTGTGCATTTGTGTGCGTGCCGTAACGCATTTGTGTGTGTTTGCGCGTCTGACAGTCAGCTGCGGTGTGGGAACGTTCTACAGCGGAGAACAGGAGCAGTGTGTCATATGTCCTCCAGGAACCTATCAGGACAGAGAGGGCCAGCTGTCCTGTGAGCCCTGCCCCAGCACGGAGGGTCAGAGCATCTCAGGGGCCAAGAACGTCTCTGAGTGTGGAGGTGTGTCCTTCTGTGTTTGTGGATACAGATGGTTTTGCACTAAATCAATGAATGGCTTTGTGATGTAATGACAGATTTATTGATTATTGGGGCTGGTTACCTCCTGCTTCATACTTAATCAATACAGTTTAAAATTCAGAGCCAATATAGGCAGAAATCATGCCACAGTTCTTCATTATCATGCAAACATGGGATTTCTCTCTCAGCTGACTGCTTGTAACTGATCACTCGTACCTTAATAATCAAAACATTATTCTACAGTTATGTTGTAAACAAACTCATTTTGATGCATTTTAGTGCAAAGCAGAGGATATGTCCGTTTGAAGTTTGACGTGGTGTGAAAATGCTTTTGACTTTTAGATTTGCGGATTTTATCTCCCTCTTGTGGAATTTGTAAGAAATTACAACACCCTCATAATTAACTAATCGTTGTTTTGTTTAGAGAAACTTTTTACCCAAACAGTACATTCTGACCTCTTCTGTCCACCATTAACCCAACTTAATTCACAGTAAAACGTTTTTAAAATGAAAACGTCTCTGTCTGGCTGTAGGTCAGTGTCCTGCCGGTCACTTCTCTTCCGATGGCTTCCGGCCGTGTCAGTCGTGTCCTGTGGGCACCTTCCAGCCTGAGCCGGGCCGTGTGCTGTGCTTCCCCTGTGGAGGAGGACTCATGACCAAACACACGGGCAGTATGTCCTTCAGAGACTGTGAGGCCAAAGGTATGGCTGGGTAATACTCACGGTACACTGCAACATACACAGTTTGTCCGTTCATTTATTTGTCTGTCTGTCTATCTGTGCAGTCCATTGCGCCCCTGGGCACCATTATAACGCCACCACACACCGGTGTATTCGTTGCCCGGCTGGAACCTACCAGTCTGAGTTTGGACAGAATTACTGCATCACCTGCCCTGGAAACACCACCACAGACTTTGATGGAGCCACCAATGTGTCCCACTGCAAAAGTAAGAGAATATCTCACAACAAACATCATTTTTATACAATGTTGTGCAAACGTCCCTAAAGTTGATGGAGATATCTGTTGTCACGTCTGTAGACCAGCTGTGTGGAGGTGAGCTGGGAGATTTCATGGGCTACATTGAGTCTCCAAACTATCCTGGAGATTATCCGTCTAATGTGGACTGCGTCTGGACAATTAACCCTCCCAACAAGAGACGCATTCTCATCGTTGTGCCCGAGATCTTCCTCCCCATTGAGGATGAGTGTGGAGACGTTCTGGTCATGAGGAAGAGTGGTATGATGTCAACCAACTTGTTTACGAACAAATAAAGTTGTTTAAATATAATTAAACTCCGCCCCCTTTTTCTTAGCCCAACCCACTTCCATTACAACTTACGAGACATGCCAGACTTATGAGCGACCGATCGCCTTCACTTCTCGTTCCCGGAAGCTGTGGATACAGTTTAAATCTAATGAGGGTAATAGTGGGAAAGGATTTCAGGTTCCGTATGTCACTTACGATGGTAAGATACAGTTCACAAGTGTAAACACACACATAAACGGGTTTACATTAGAATTACAATCAGCTTCTTCTAATAACAAATAAAATCATGTATAAATATGTTCTGTACAGTATATCAGTGAGTGTTTGTTGTTACAGAGGACTATCAACAACTAATAGAGGACATTGTTAGAGACGGTCGACTTTACGCCTCAGAAAACCACCAGGAGATTTTAAAAGTGAGAGAATATTTACACTTACCCAGCTAACAATTTTAGGTTGTAAGAATATTTCCCTAACGTTTCCAATAAGTAATAAAAACATTATTTTGAAAGTTCTATGAACGTTCAAAATGTTTTTTAGACATTGTATTAACACTACTGGGTGGTTATAAGAATGTTTTTCAATTCTGTAACATTTTTAAAACATTCCACCAACTACTGTAGCATAACGTTTATGATGTGTATGATATACAATGTTAAAACAATTTCTACTAACATTACTGCAAGAATGTTTTGATAACTTTAAGAGAACCTTTACAGAATGTTAGCCAGTGTTCTGAGAATGTAAGATTGAATTCTCTGGCTCTCTGTGGTTTCAGGATAAGAAACTGATTAAAGCTCTGTTTGATGTGCTGGCTCATCCTCACAACTACTTCAAATACACTGTGCAGGAGTCAAAAGAGATGTTTCCGCGTTCCTTCATTAAACTGCTGCGCTCCAAAGTCTCCAGGTTTCTACGGCCGTACAAATAGACTTTATCCGCGTCTCTCTCTCTTGTTCGCTCTTCCTCTCTCGTCCCCACTATCTTCCAGAAGGCCTCAAAGCTGCAGAAAGAGGAAAATGTTTTATTTGCTTTTCTGATTGTCCCTGTTTTGTTTTTTGGCTAATATTTATGTGCTTGATTTTGCAAAAGCTCTCTTTGGATGTTTGATATCTACAGTATATATTTGTATATGTATGTATGTATATATATGTGTGTGTGTGTGCGCGCGTACAAAACATATGGGCAGGCTTATGGCTTATTAGGACACATACAGACACACACAGAAATATATGGTTGTTTTGAAAAGATTGTTTTCATGCCCCTGTTGTGCATTGGGGTTTAAAATCCTGGAGGCACTTTTAACTTTTTTTTAAATTTTTGAATTGTTGGATTATGGATAAAGGATTCATTTCCTGTTCTGACCACAAAGTAAATGACAAAATGATAAACAAGACAAAGGCTACCTGTCCGTACGAGAGTTAGTTATGTGTACGTTCTTTAACTAGTATTTGGAGCTTCGATTGCACTTGAATTTTATATTGTAAACTTTAGAGAAAATGGAAAGTTTTGTTGTATAGAGATTTTACCTTGGTTGTAGAAACAGAAAAACTGCTCACACTCAGAGCTAATATAAAAACTTTTAAAGCGATAAAAGCGATTCTCATTTCTCTTTCCGAACAGAAGCAAACTTCACTTCTTTACAAACTTTCTCATAATTATGATTTTGAGTATTTAACATCAGAAAGTTTTGTGTCGTCTGACTCATGAGGCTGTTGTATGTCTGACAGATATAAGGCCACTGGCTTCATGTGGTTTTATTATTGGTACATTGACTTCATGTTTGTTTTAGTTTAGTTATGAGGTGTGAAACGTTTTAAGACATTGTAAATATGATGGTTTTGGCAGGTCAGATCTTCTGATGAAAGTTCTGATGGTGAACATGAACTAGAGCCGCATTTTAAAACGAGTCCCACGTTTCTGTTGGAATAATTTCTTTGTGCTGTGCACAAGGACATGTTGCTGTTATTGGTCGACTGTAGATGTTTGTTAAAAGAAACACATACCAAAATCATCTGAGTGTTGATTGGCTGAAAAACTCCCAAATAATTTTACCGCCAAATTGTGTGTGTCTGGGTTTGTGTGTGTGTGTGTGTGTGTTTGTGTGTGTGTGTGTGTGTGTGTGTGTGTGTGCATGTATGCGTGTTGTTCTGGTAAAGAGAGCAAGCATAAATCTAGTGATATAGTTATAGTGTAATGTTAGAATGATATAACTGGACAATATACAAAGTATGATACCATTCCATAATCAGACACAGTTTGTTCTTGCGATCTCTTTGCAAGCCTGTGTCGGCCTGTGTTTAACTGTGATGTTAAGAACAGAGGAAATGCCTGTTTCAATTACACACATAAACAAACTGAGACATGCCATAAAACACACACAGAAACTACATTACCTGACACAGACAGTATTTTGCATTGTTTTGTCATATGTATGAAATGCATATTCCTGCTTTGTTATATGAGCACTTATTAATGCTTGTATTTCTTTACTATCCGTAACATACACGCACACAGTCATTTAAAGGTACAGAACAAGCATAAGTAAACACACTCATACATGCATGGTTTTACAACAAGTACACAAACGCCATGTCTATGTTGTGTTGTTTTGCTTACATGATAACACTAGGTGAGACGACCATAGGTTGTCTAGTATTCATATTTTATTGTTTATTTGTTTGTTTGTAAAACTCTGGCAAGGGACTGTTCAACAAATTTCATTAGGGAGAAAATAAACACACAAGAAAGACTGTAAGCTTTATGAATACAGATATGTAAATGATGTAAAAATGTTAGTTTTGTTTTGTTTTAAGTTAATATTTACAGTAGAAGGAGCGTGCAGGGGAAAGTGGCAGTCAAATAAAGTCACAGGAATTGAAAGGCTCAGTTGAATCACACAGTCATGCTAAATAAAGACCACATTATAAACGACAGTAAAAATCACAACCCCAGCAGTCAATGTGTGTAGAGGGAACTATTGTTAAGATCTCATTTTTATTAATAAATCATCAAATCTCAAGACGTGGTCAGTGTGCTTTCTTGGTGCTTTTTGGTAAAGAAGAGAATGAAGTTTGTGTCTCACCATTTAGTTTTTATGTTATTGTTCCAGGTACATTTGAACGCCATTATGTGGATTTGTCGCTGTCTAGTGGCCATAAAATACATCTTACAATATAACGCAGTTATTTCCCCACAAGAGTGCAGTATGCACTAAAAAAAACCTTATTCCTAAAACTATCTTTTTTCTAATACTATAAATGAAATAATATTATTTATACAAAAGTTTAATACACACAGAGCTGCCGTGTATCTGATATTAAAAACATGCCTGATTTCTATATAGTTCATACGTAATAATATATTTTTAAGTTGTTGGGGGACATTTAATTTTTGTTCATTCACCCCATAAAATCAGCTAATTAATTTATAAACCTGTTTATTTATAGCCACTTCATCTACTTTATAAAAAGTAATAAAATACAGACGTAGTCAAACCAAAATAACACATTTAATAATAACACACATAACAAATGTTTCATTTGAATTAACAGTTACACGTGAAATAATAAATATTCATAATACTTGTTACTACGTAGAAATAATAAAGACATCTATTGCGACTGAAATAATTGATCTGTCATTAGCGATGAAGCGAGTCAACCAATCATACTACAGGAGATGTTTGGCTCCTGAATATTAATTACGCACCACGCGTTCCGTGTTACTTATTGGTCGAAATGGAGAGGCTAGCGAGCGGTGGCCTCATTAATATTCATGAGTCGAACGTTCCAGCATATGCGGTTTCGCGGAGGGAGGAGCCGCGGGAGGGGGCGTGTCCACACACACACACACACACACACGCACACACACACACGCGCGCACCGGTGCACCACGCGACTCCGGTTCAAACAACCAGCGCGCGTCCCGCACGCAGCACCTGCCGCGTTTCCACCGCGTCGCCGGTTATTTATTATCCGTCTTTACCGGAACGTCCCGTTTCAACACACGCAGGTATGTAAATGACATCCGCAACTCCTCTCAAAATTCATGAATATGTATATAAAAGTGCGCGTGAATGAGCCGACAGTTACCATAGAGACCGTCATTTTGACGCGTTTGTGATTGATATGTTCATTCATTACAAATGAATGAATTAAAAATTAATAAAAAAAACTGTTATTAATCAATAATCAATATTTTGGTGGATGTTCACGTTATCGGTTTATGTGAAATGAAATGTTAAAGTGTTGCGCTTGATTTGACATGTGGACACATCATGACAGTTCTTTGAAATATAGTATAAATAAAATAAATGTGAATATTGTAATTATTCAACACTTTTTTATATGTGTGTGTTTGTTTGTTATTTATTCCATGTTCTACATTAAAGTGTCATATAAAAGAAAAAGCTATTATAACAACATAAAGTCACATTAGTTTGTTTTTTCTTGGTTGAGAATTTGCCACTTTTCATTTGAGTTTGTTGCCTTTATTCTTTAGAGGCCAATTGCAAAGAACATGTGAGATTTTCTCAGTTTTTCGTAGCTTTTCATAGTCTCTGTCCTCTATCTTTCTTTATGAATAGTTATACATGATACTTTCTCATCCCACGTACCGGGCAAAATGTTCTGTGCTTTTGAATGGTTTGACAAATGTGCTTTTGGAAAGAATGGGAAAGCTTTTCTGCACTTTCCCTCCGTGTTATTTTTGTTCAAAATACCATTTTGCCTCCTGTTTCCTTCACAATGCTTTTGTGAAACCTTGTTCTTCCCCAACAATTGTCTCTGTTGTGCGGCATCTTTTTTCCCTGCAGTCTTGAAAGTGAAGGGAACTCTATTGTTAGACATAAAATCGTGACAGAACCGTTACCATGGCTTTGTTTAAAACCTCGGCTCTGACGCGTGGAGACCAAGACGTGTTGCTGTAAATCGCGCATCTGATGGTGGGTTTTGAAAATATGCGGCTGTCACTCTGTGCTTGTGTCTTTGTCTTGTTTTCTAGGTTTCTTGAATGTGTTGCAGTCACTGGTGTATTGTGATTGGTGAAGGACAGCATGTGTTCTTACTATCCTGTCGGTGGGGCAGCGCAGTGGGCCGACCACTGAATACGGTGGTCCTACCAGGTCCTGGACCTTTCCAGAAACTTGCCCGAGATTGTCCTGCAACATCAGACTTCATCAAGGGTGGACACCATTTAACTGAAGCACTATTTAACTGAAAGAGAGAGAGAAAGCGTGTGTGTGTTGTCATGGCTTTTACGCTTTCGGAAATCATGGCGGCTCGGCGACAGAGGGGGGGAAGAGGGGCGGTCGAGGTGGACGAATACAGCGCCAACCCGACTCAAGCCTTCACCTTCTACAACATCAACCAGGGCCGCTTCCAGCCCCCCCACGTCCACATGTAAGAAACACACACTTACTCTACACGTCATTATCCCCCCAAACTCTTGACCTCTAGCCCACTGGACTGAATTTTGTTGGCTGATATTCAAATTTCAGCTTGCGTTATGAGAATGTTTTTGAAACGTTTTCTGAAATGTTTCAGGTAATGATGTCACAACTCGCCCATCCTGGCCATCCTGCTTTATTCAGTTTTTTATTGACAGCTACCTTCTATGTACCTTGTTTAAAGTTTTCGCTGCGTTTTTTAAAATTTATACATGTTACATTTTTCATTGTTACAGAAGTTCTTTCATTGTAAACTCGTCACAAGTTTATGTGTGTGTATGTGTGTGTGTTGTTGGAGGCTGTGAGTGTGGCCGACCCAGCAGGAGATAATATAAGTGGGCCATTCTTATTCAAAATCTGCTGTTCCTCAGGGACCCGTTTCTGCTAGTTCAACAATATAGAAATTCCACCTCTCTCTCTCTCTCTCTCTCTCTCTCTCTCTCTCTCTCTCTCAGGGTAGATCCGTTGCCTCACGACACCCCCAAGCCTCCCGGCTACACCCGGTTCGTCTGCATCTCGGACACACACTCACGCACAGACTCCATTCAGATGCCGTATGGGGACGTTCTGCTGCATGCCGGAGACTTCACTGAGCTCGGCCTGCCCAGCGAAGTCAAGAAGTTTAACGACTGGCTCGGTAAGAACTTCCTGTGTTAAGCTCCGCCTCCTTGAGTGTGTGAATCTGTACATTTGTGTAGAGATTCTGGACAACTGTTTGAAATGAAAATTGTACAAAATTTTACACAGCATGTTTCTGAAAAGACAGTTATGTGGTCATGTAATAATAAAATGTAATAATTCTCAAAATTTTTGATGACACAGCAGGACAGTTCTCTACAACCACGTGTTGTGGATGTTGCTGAAAATTGTCTGTGGCATTCAGGGATCATAGTGTTGATTTTGTGATTTTAGTTGCATTGTGTTTTTGAGTTATGGATCTCCTACCGCTTTAGGACATATAAATAATTTCCAAGGTCAGGAAAGATAAGGAATATTCAACTCCAGCTCAGTTCTGAGGAAGATCTGAAGAGATGGGGCAGTAGATAGCAGGAGATCTGGACGGCTGGAGGTTAGTCAGCAGAGTTCAGGAGACTCCAGTGAGATGAAGACTTCTTCTCAGAACATCTTATCTTCTGTTCTGCTGTTGCTTCTGTCCCGCTCTGCCTCTCTTTGTGTTTTTGCTTCTTCGTCTCGTGCCACGTTTGTGCTCGCGTTTGTTTCTTTATAAATATTTATAACGCTCTTCATTTCTGTATTTTCGCTCCTGTGCATCTGAGAACGCGCGGCACACACGTCTGCCTTCTTTATCCACCAACAATCCTCAGAGACGTCATGATACTTTTTTATCTTACAATGCAAATACACACGTAGGCTTGCGTGAAAGTTAATGTGGGGATGCAGTGGAGTCTCCTGGCCTCTCTTTTTCCTGTCAGTCCTCATGTTTATCTGTCAGTGGTGAGAGCTTATGTGTGTTTATAAGAAGTCTTTTTCCTTCTTTTTGTCTGGACCGCTCTGTATCACAGTTAGAGACTCCTTTGAACCCGTCAGCTTTAATATTTTAGCCGGTTTGTGTGTGTCAGTAAAGGCTTTTCATCTCTGGCCTTGAGAAATTACAAGCGGCTCACTATAAAGAAGTTCTGTAGTGAGGAATGTGTTAGTGGATAACATGAACCTTTTTAGTTTACATCAATGTCTACATACGTTACTTTTCGTCTTGTTATTCAGAAGATTACATCATTTTGTAAAGCTTGCTATATATGACTTTTTTTACTTATTTGAGTTTTTAATGTAATAGTGAATAATGAAAAACATGAAAGATAACGATAAATATTTAAAATAAGATATCTGTGGCATTTCTTGAAAGAATTTTGTAGTTTTTACAAAGATAAGACACAAAAATTCCTACCTTCATAAAAAGTATTTAGACATTTTTGTTGATTTTTATTAAATCAAAATAATTGTCATATTGAGAAATATTTAAAATAACTGAGCACAGCCTCGTCTGATTGGCTGATTGTTCAGTTAATTTAAGCAGTTAGAACACACAGATGTTCTGAGTTAACAGTGTTAATGTGTGTGAATTAACTGCAGAAGCTGGATTTGTGTGATTTATAGCATCTGTAGCTTTTCCGATCTCAGTAAAAGTGAGAGAGAAGATGCTCGCCCATTATATCCGTCACGAAGGGTTTTAAGTCTCCCGTGTTTTCACGCTGAACTTGAGGAGCTTGTGCCATCTTCAGCTCATACACACGTGTGAAGCTTTCTGTGCTGTTTCACTGAAGATTAAAATCAATCGTTCCGTGTCTGTGTGCAGAAGAAGCCAAATCCCGTTTGGATCGAAGTTTGCTTGTTTGAATTTGCAGCTAACAGGGAACGTTCTCAGAACGTTGGCTAACGTTCTCTAACAGTTCTCTCAGTTATCAAAAACGTTCCTGTTGTAGCTTTAGTAGGAGTTTTATATATCATGTATATCAAAAATGTCATTCTTAGGTTGTTAGTGAAACGTTTTAATGTTACAGAATTAAAAATGTTTGAATGAGGTTCTGAAAACCTCAAGCCAAAACCAAACCAACGTTCATACAACATATAGAAAATTGAACATTTTGAACGTTCCTAAAACTTTCAGAATAACATTTTTGTAACTTTGAACGTTAGGAAAACATTCTTAAAACATAAACTTGTTAGCTGGATTCTTAACGATGTTTGTTGTTGGTTTGTAATATTGCTTCTGTGATTTTGAGCAGTAAGCTGTAGATTTGGCAGTAAATGTTAAGTACTGTATGATTTATTTGTTTGCAAACATTATAATAATTGTGTAAATATACTGACTTATTTACACAAAAAAGGCCCTTGTGCAAAATTTCTGCTCCCTTCATTTTTGTGTTAATGAATCACATTCTTTGAAACAGCCAAGTTAGTAAGTTCCCAACACACTCTCAAACCATTTGCATATAAGTGCATTCTGCACAAATTTAACCTTGTAAGAGTCTAGACTAAACTTCTATTAATAATACACACTTGATTTCTGGTGTGATTTTGTTTTTTGTTCATATTATTTTTTTGAGTTGGTTCTAATTTTAATCTAAAATTATAAGTGCAATAAAAAATAAAAAGTGTAAATTTATTTTAATTTTTGCGTTAACACACCTGGGCACAGAATTGATGCACAAACACAACCATACATAGTTAACGAATGAGATATTGCATAAAGATTATAATATGGTTTCTGTCCTGCTCTCAGGTCAGAGGGGTTTAGTGCTTCCCCCCGTCCTGTACTGTCCTGTCTGCATGATGAATAATAGATCACCCAGTGGTGTGTGTGACAGCTGCGGGGGCTTTGACGTGTGTGTGGGGTGGAAGAATGTTGGGAGAAGTTTATACCTTTCTCTCAACTTTAGAGTTTCCCCTCCATTCTCTCGCTCCGGTCTCTATCTGGAGAGAAGAGAGCATAAAACTTTAATGTGCTCTCTCTCTCTGTCTTTCTCTCTCTCTCTGTCTCTCTCTTTTGTTCAAGTTGTGCAGCTCATTTCTGTTTGCAGCTTTTTCTCTGCCGTGAGTTTATTCAGCTGAAGGTTTAGTTATGGATTATTAACAAGGCAGCTTGACACTTCTTACTGTTTCTAACTTAAACAGTGAAACAAAAAGAGAACTATGGGCAACTTTCTGTTGTTTTGAGTAGTGTGTGTGTGTGTGTAGCGTATATTAATCAAAAGCACATATGAAATGTGTGCTTTGTGTATGTGTGTGTGGAATCCTCTAGAATGAGCTCTGAATTTTCTTTATCAGAGTACAAAGACCACCCACCACATAAGAGATGACAATAGCACCCAAATCTGGACACTTCCTGTGGACTTACACCCCTCTAAAGCGCTGGTTCTAACAAACCGCATCACACACACACACACACACTTGTGTGTTGCAGCTTACAAAACACGTTTAAGCAAAAGACATTTTGTATGCCGACCATGTGTGTGCGTCTAAATTGTTGAACATGCTTTTCTGCATGCATGCATGTGTGTGTGTGTGTGTGTGTGCACGCACGGTCCCACATTCATTCGCTTTAATTGCGTTCTTTTTGAAGTGAAAGTACATAAAAGAGCTCAAGCCGTTGTCACTCAGGTTCACACTGAAATTTAAGCTTCTGCCGGCTTGAAAGTGCTTTTGAAATAAAAGACAAAGGGCTCAAGAAGACAGAGACTAATAACAACAAGAGACACACGCTCGTCCGTGTGTCCGGATTAGGCGTTTGGGCAGAAACCGGCATCGTTCCCCTCCGTTTTCCTCTCATCACAAAAGCGACGGCTCATCTTTTCCGTCCGTCCTCTCGCTGGCGTTTTGTATTTGTGTGATTGATTGCTTCCAAAGACTTTTTTTTTTGCTTTGTGTTTCTGAAAGAATGACTGCATTGTGAAATGGTGATTTTTCTCTGTAATTGTACCTTTGAAGGAGCCGGGCCGCTTGTGGAATCTATATGAGACAGAGAGAGAGAGAGAGAGAGAGACAGAAAACAGCTATGAGTACACAAAAACAACATATGGACAGAGAGATTTTCACACTTTTGCCGTGCCTACACATGTACGCGAAAGCGATGATGCGTAACATAAAAACAATATGGAACTCGTATCTTTTTTTGGACATGAAAAAACACGTTATGACTTATTATGTAGTGAGAATACAGAGAAGCAGAAGGTGGATATGGCAGGCGGTTGTTCTCAACTAGTAGTTTGTGACCTAAACAAAAGGTTTGAGGACAGGGGCGGGGCTTCACAGCTGTTAAAAAATCAAACGTCCAATCAAACTCTGAGGTCAGCATTGCTCTGAATACTGTATCCCAGTTTATACACAGCTACAAACCAAATAAATAAATAGGCAAGACATATTGTTTTTGATTTAATTATGGCATGCAAGATAAAAACTGTGTATCTGTGACTGCTGTGTAAGAAATCTCAGTCTTTATTCAGTTTAGCATATACACAAACAAATATTTCAGAAGAATCTAGTATTTCAAAGAGCTGTGTAAAACCCAGAGTTTATTGACAGGTGCATGAGAAAGTGATGTTGAATTGTAAAGATTTTGACATGCATTCACAGATATCAGCTCTGTAAAAATTGCTTAGAAATCAAATCAGATGACAGCGAAGAAACTCTTAAATTTTAAGCCTGATGGAAGTTTTGTACAAAGCGTATCACACAAGTGTAGAGCAACCGTGAATGATATCAGAGTTTAGCTTTTGAAAAAAGCTTTAAGTATCTTAGACACCTTAGGTGATGATTGTAAAGCATGTGTCTCACACACACACACACACACACACAAAGTCATTTCTGTTCATGTCTTACTTTTACGATCATCTCCCAGAGATGATAAAATTTTGCTTATGGCCACAGATTTTAGAGGCGCAGTTTTGAATATTGTGCGTGTGTTAAGTGTCAAGCAAATTGCTGGTAAGTCACACGTTCTGAGCATAAGTATGTGCGAGGGGCCGTGTGCGCGTTTTGTCTTTTTTTTGTAGATCCTCAGTACCGCCACGCACCCCCCATCTTTCCCGCCCACAATTTAATTGCTGCTTTTCAGGGACGCGCTTGGCTGCGTAATTGTCAAAACACGGGCTGACTGAACCCGTCGTCACACCTCAAACTTTACACTTCCTGACGCACCTCGTCTTATCCGTGACACTTTTCAAATAAAGCAAACGTTCCAGATGTTTGGTGCATTTTTGCCTGAGATCCGCGCAGGGCTGCTGGGAGACTGTTTTGCAGAGAGGAGATTTGTGTGGACAGACTGTCTTTATGTTTGTCAGGCGTGGACAGGTTCGCTCCCGTGTGCCACGAACATTTTGTAGAACCATGAAAAATGCAGACGGAAATGAAAAGAGATGTAATAATATTTATGCATTTATGTCAAAATTATGAAGGGCCGTATTAATTTTCTTTGTTTCTAAAGGGAGTTGACAACACATCCTTTAAGAAAATCTTATGCTTTACAGCGATAAACTTCAGACACAAAATGTGTCAGATAAACTAGCTTAACAGATCTTTGAGAATGGTGAACTTTATTGGCAGATGCTCACAGTATCTGAGCCTGTAGCAGAAAACACAGGAGATTTCCACACAGCTCCACTGACCATCATTCACAACTTTCTACGTTTATTAGCCATTTTTTGGCTAATTTGATTATGATTTTGGCGAGAAATGACAGTGAAGAACCGTGAGCTCTGTTTAACACTCTTGAGCTAATTTATTTTGTGAACAATTTTACAGGAAGAATCTTACAGGTTTTCTCCCAAATCCAGCACTTACAAAAATGTATTCAGTCGGACGAGACCCCCAGCTGAAAATCTGGGCTTGTAAATGATAGGTTGCAAAAAACTCAAGGTCAGGAAAAGGTCCCATGGTCAGAAAAACCCGCAAATATCAGAGAAATATTATATTGTGACTTCCAGATTTCACTAGAAGCTGGTGATATTTGGAAAAAACATCTCGATTTTTATGTTTAGCTCTGTATATTTCATTGGCTATAAATTGCTATTTTTAAATGTGATCTTTATAAAATGAGTTATTATCTAATGTCAAGTGTTCCTGTAGCTCAACTGGTAGAGCATTGCGTTAGCAGCACAAAGGTTGTGGGTTCAATCCCAGGGAACACAAGTACTGATAAAAATGTATATCATGAACTCACTGTAAGTCGCTTTGGATAAAAGTATCTGCCAAATGAATAAATATAAATGTCTGTAAATGTTATGAAAATTCATTGGACCAAAATTGTAAGAACCTGCTGTTACATGCATGAACGTTTCTGTGGCTCAACAGCAGTAAAGTTTCTCTGTCTTGGCTTCACAGTTAGTTGTGTATTTGTGACGGTTGAGTCCTTCTCTCCTCAGGCACTCTGCCCTACGAGATAAAAATCGTGATAGCCGGAAACCACGAGCTGACGTTTGATCAGGAATTCATGGCGGACCTGATAAAGCAGGATTTTTACTACTTCCCCTCCGCTTCCAAACTCAAGCCGGAAAACTACGAGAACGTTCAGTCCCTGCTCACCAACTGCATCTACCTGCAGGACTCTGATGTTACCGTCAGAGGCTTCCGGATCTACGGCTCACCGTGGTGAGTGTCTCTCACCCGCCTCCTTCTTTCTCTCTCTCCTGTCACAGTGTTTGTCACCATATGTTGTTTTGTTGTTTCTTCCCCCTCAAGTTTTCCTCATTTTTCCTTCTTCTTCCCTGATTCTCTGTCTTTCTCTCTCTTGTTATCGCTTCTCTTCCCACCCGTCCCGCGTTTTACCTCAAGTGTGTGTGTGTGTTTTTACCCTGGAGTCTCAGTGTAAACATTAATGTATTCGAACCGCATGCCAGTGAATTGTTTATTTTTTATTACATTGAAACTGACCCTCAATTAAAAGCGTGGCTGGTTTTAATAAACTTGTAGGGAATAAATGTTCTTGCAAGATACTAAATCTTGACAAAACCGCATGGAGGAATTTCCTGAAGAACAACAGATATGTTACGGGGCTAATTTCTGTCTCATGTTATATTTAAAAGTACAATTTGTGTGTTAGGGTTTAAGTAGAATTATAGTTATTATAGTTTGTCAGTAGTAATTATAATTAGTTTAAGTAAAAGCAGTACAAGCCTCCATCACACCCTCATTTTGAGTCTTTGTGTGTTTGTTTCTTTTAATCTGGGTTTTACTTGCAGGCAAATTTGTCAGATATTTTAAGCCTTGTGTTGCAACCGAAGATGTACAAACATGCTTTTATTTGTGATGTGTGTATGTTGCCACTCTGACGGCTTTGCGGCACTGCAGAGCTCATGAGCTAAATTAAACCCATCACGTATAAATCCACCTCGAAACGTCCTGACAGAAACACTCATCTCGTTGCCAGCGTGATCGTGCGTGTATGCGAGTTTACAACACGCCGACCCAATAAAACTTTAGCACTGCTGAGTTCTGGTAATAGCTTTCCACCATAGCTGAAGACACTCTCAATCTCTCTCTCTCTTTTATCATCTGTCTCACCGTCGGTCCATCCGCTACATCAGTCTCTCATCTCTGTGCTGTCTGGGACGTTCCTGCACACTGGGGCAGGGTGGTGAAATCTCATCACCATGGTGATTTTGTTCTGGTTATGTCGCCCGCTTTATGGGCCGAGTCCTGTGTTGCCGCGGGCGATGGCTGTCTCTGATCTGTGCCGTGCACATCGCTCAGCAGAGTCATCCGTCTTATCACTTCATCTCTGAATTCTCTCTCTCTTTATGTGTCTGTCCAGCCGGCAATCCACTGAAGACACATCCACATCAGTTCAGGCCCTACGTCCGCTTCTCTTGTCGTTCATCTAACTTCTCTCTATATCTCTTTATCATCCCTCTCTTTTCTGTCTTCTTGCTCACGCTCTCTCATTCTGTTTCTGTTTGTTTTTGCAGCCACAAATCCAGCCTGTTGTATTTTTCATAATGGCTCTGTATGTGTTACGAGCAAAATCGCTTAGCTGGTGAGTTACCTGAACAACTAGTGTGTCTAAAGGAAGCCTGGAGTAGTTAGGCTAGTTTTGGGTTCACCAGATCCCAATTAGATGGTTTTTTTTTTAGGTGGACTCGTTGTCGTGTTCAAAACTGAGTTTAAGAACGTGTTTTTTAAAGCTAAACGCTATTTAATTTTGATTGTTTTAAAAACGCAATCCGACATCCATCCGTCTGAGTGTGTGTGACTGTCACGACGGTACATTGTAATGAATTTAAATGCGCAGCTTCTCCGAGAGCGATTTACCACACAAACTGTCTAACAGCTCAAAGCACAGCACGCTGTCAGCATGCTAATTAAAATACTGTCAGGAAAAATCCCAAACTAGTCCCCCCCACTAATCAACTAGTAGGTTGATAAACGTCTAATTGACCGTTCTGACCATCCCTACTGTAAATTCAAGCTTGTACACACACACACACACAGTCTCTCTCTCACCAGCTAAATCATATCTTGGCACACGGCATTCGCTCCTAAATCTTGACGATTTGTCATGCGGTGATTGTGGAATGAAAAGAGCCGCATGGGGGAAACATGTGGCGTGTTTTTCTGTTCTGCTGACGCTAATGCAAGTTTACAAGTCATTTGTCATCCGCAGATCTGCAAATGCAGGGACGCGCTGCGTGTGAGTGTGTGAGTGTGTGTGTGTGTGTGTGTGTGTGTGTGTGTGTGTGTGTGTGGGTGGATGGAGTATTAGGGATGACTCTGTCCCTTTCAGACAGTGTGAAGAACAAACAATGTGTAGGACACACAACACATCGCTCTGAGCTACCACACACACACACACACACACACAGAGCTCAAACTTTCTATTGTGTATACACTCCCATGGACAGATACTCTCATGATGACAAGCCACAATGATGTTCAGTGCGTACACACTCACACACACACACACACACACTCACACTCACACACACACTCACACACTCACACACACACACACACACACTCACACACACACTCACACACACACACACACACACACACTGTGGGGCCTGCGGGTGGTTTCCATCAGTGAAAAGCTTCTAGCAGAATTTCTAAGCGCAGGTAGAGTGTAATTGAGAAAATAGGCAGCATTTAAACACAGAGATGAAAATGAACAGAAATGAACAGATCTTCTTGTTTTTTTTGCAGGGAATGCGATCGTCATGTTTCGCTGTGTGTTACGGGAGCTGTGTGGAAGAGTCACTTTGTTTTTTATTTGTGGAGTTGACTTGAAATTTTAAATGGTGACAGCGCTGCCCTGCCGTGTGACAGTCTGTATTCTCAGTTTAAAAACACATTTGTCTAATGCTTTAAAATTGTTAAATGTGCCGTTTCTGTGATCTCATTTATTGTGATGGAATATTTGTCTTTTAGAGAGTCATTTGTCACACCACAGGACATAACAGAAGAACCACAAACCAGATCTCTAAATATTTCAGCTGATAGCAGTGAGATTAAATTGAGAGCAAGAGGAGAGTTTATTAAGACTCGTGTTGTCAATTTTAGTTCTGAGAGAAAGTTCTCTCTCATTTGTGTCTCTAGAGTTTTCAGTCAGAGGTCTCAAGAGGTTTTATTATTAACTCTATTATTAACTTAGTGGAAACGTTGGGGAAACGTTTCTCCAACCGAAAACCATCAGCTGCACCCTCCCCTCCATGTTCTGGAACACCCACGTGTGTGTGTGTGTGTGTGTGTGTGTGTGTGTGTGTGTGAGATTCAAACGAGTTCTTTTAGTGTTTTAGTGATGTTGTTTTAAGATCAGCTGCGATCGTCACAAAGTTTGTCGCTCCTCAGAGAGAAACTGAACGGGAAGGGAACACAGAAACAGCCGTAAAACGCTTCTCCCTCTCTTTCTTTATCCTCCTGCGAAAGCGAAATGAAAATAGAAAAGTTCTGTATCCAGCGACTCCACGAGGAATAATTAATGCCAGAGATGCAAAAGACTCCGTAATTAGATTTTTTAATTATTGAGGATTTTCTTCTCTTCTGTAGCGGCCCAATTAAGGTCGCTCATCAAAACAACAAAGAGAAAGTTAAGACAGAGGAAGTGTGTTTCTCTGCTGGTGTACCTGTGGTTCTGATGTCTGAGTCGCTTTGGCTGAGGAAAGAGTCGCATTACGAGCTGCTAATGAACGGGTTAGCGATTAGCAGGGAGAAGTGAACCAAGAACACTAATGATCGAGAGCTGGTGTGGACGCAGATATAAAACACAGCGTTTAACGCTTCGACCTCGCCAACGCGTCTATGTGAATTAATTAAAGTCTCGGCTGATGTGGAGAGTGATTTAAGAAGAGGGGAGAGATTAATACAGTATCGCTCACGTCTCCCCGTGAGGAACGAGCTCACCGTTTCTGCTATGTAGGCTGGACACAGGAGGGCTTTCTCAATTAACATCTGAGACGCCCGAGGGAAACGGGGGTGTAGAAACGCCCAAGTCGTGTCATAAACACCCCTCACATTTTCACAGCCTTGTGTGAGGCCGTCTTTTAAGTTACTCAACTCAGACTCTGAAAGAGCATTGAAGGGCGATTTTACAAGGTCCCACAATGTAAATACAACAAGCACAAGAAAAATGTCACATGATTTTGAGTTCTTGTGAAGATTTGCAGACTGACATGGTTCGGGTACTTTAGAAAATGTATTTTTATTTGTCATTTTTTAAATTGGTTTTATTCTTATTACAGTTTTTATTGTTAAATGAATTTTAATTAGTTGAAATACTTATTTTAATAGATTCATTTATTTTGTCACCATGGAGTCTAAACCCATAACTAGGTCTGTGATCATGTTAAATGTATTAAATGTTAGCTAACAGATTAAAACAGAAATGGAAGAATTTATTACAGCTTGCTTTTTAAATATGTGGCACATTTTTGTGACAGCTTCTATGATGACATTTCTGCCTCAAGTGTCAGAGCTGAAATCATTGTATTTTAAAGCAGTCTAGCTGTGCATTACTCCAGCTGAACTTTGCCCTGTGGGTCACCAGAGGTTAAACTGTAGCTAGACAGTCTTTTTGCTCCTTACAGTTCAAAGTTGCCATGACAACCAGTTTCAGTGCATCATCATTTTTCTACCTGTTGTCTGTCTGTCCATCATTCTGTCTGTGAAAGAGATGGAGGTGTTCACATATGTAAACGTTGAGTTTGATGGCTTGGCCGTACATCACCTGTAATCTGGCGTAAACTCTTTCACACGTGTTTGTGTGTTTGCACATATGTTCATGGCTCTTGGGGATTTCGTTACATGCCTATAAACACTGAATTTGTTTACCTGCAGAACAGGGCGAAAAATTTCGTTTCTGTTTCTTTTTTCCTGTAACGTTTTGAGGTGTTTTGTCAGCTCGCCAAATCGTAATTGCCCTTTGAAACGACAAATGAATCCCTTATAAATTATACACTGTACTCGTCCTGCATGCATCTTATCCCCGCGTCTGCGCATCTCTCGCCGTCTGCTGTCTCTGCAGCCCCGGCTGCGCCGTGCAGTCGGCCGTCAGGATTAGCTGCCCCACAGCGATGGCTAATCAACACACTTTCACACTTCCTGTGGAGGAGGACGTGTAGCCCTCTCCCTCCCTTTCTCTTTTCTCTCCTTCTCTCGCCACTCCTTTCTTCTCCCCGCTCCTCTTTTCTTCTCCTCTCCCTCCTCCTGGAGAACTTGGAAATAATTTGAGTCTCCCGGGTTTTTACACATTCTAATTTCCAACTAAATGGGACATCTGTTTGAGAAAAGGAAGATTTGCCACGGTTGCTAAGGCAACTATCACTCTGTGGGAAAGAGGGGGAAGAGGAGGAGAAAAAAAATGTCCAGCAGTTTTACAGGCAGAATTAGTCACCGAATTTAGCAGCACCACAATCCCGGACAAACACTTCTTACATTTATTAAACTAGCTTAGACCAGCATGCTGGTTTTTGCTGGTTTGGTTCATCGGTCTAGCTTGCAAAGCAGTGTAGCTGTGCGGTTTACCAGCAAAAATGGCAGCTAGTTAAGCTGGTCAGTTTTTCTGGTGTAGCTGGTTGTTAAGCTAGTTGGCAGGATCACCAGCAGACCTAAAAATCATATTATCAGTTAGTATTTTAATATTATTTACAATTCACCTTTCATCTGCAATTAAATTGGAAAAAAACAATGATTAGTATGTGTGTCATGTTTATTTGTCTACCCCATTGGCAAATTGTTCCTAAGCATTATTGTTTCTAAGAATGTAGTTTGAATTATGCTTTGCCAGTGGGGTACGAAAAATAAACTCAATTCAAGACAGTCTCTGAAAAAAGTCAAATGCAATTTTACTTCTTAAGAAAACTGATCTTGTTCTAGGATGAAAATGACAAAAATACCAATTATGTAAATTTGCGTGTCTTGCCGAAGACCAGCATCCACAACACAACATATGCTGGTGACCAGCTATGCTTGTCTCTACAGTAGAATATGTCTTTCTCTTTATCTGGCTGAATGCTTTCTCACACAGCTGTATAAGAATGAGTTTATACCATGTGGTGAATCTCAAAGAACGTGGCAACTATTTTTACCACCAATTAGAGATGGAGAAAGTCTTCCTGTCCACAGATGCACAGACTCACAAACACAATTATCTGTGGACACCTTTGTGCTTCTGTGTACCTACAAAACTCATCTTTTCTTATGATAATTAATCCTCATTTACAAAGATGGTGTTGCAGCTGTATTAAATATTTAAATGATTCCTTGTGGAGCTGGTTTGTCAGACAAAGTTGCTGCAGAAGTTTCCCTAAAGAGAATGTTTCCCTAACGTTTCCATTAAGTAAGAAAATGTTAAAAATGTTTTTTTGAACGTTCTAGGAACATTCAATTTGCATTAACGTTGTTACTTGGTTTAAGAATGTTGTTTAAACTTTATTTTTTAGTCTGCAATGTTTTTAAAACATTCCATTAAGAATAAGAATAACATTTTTTAGGTAATAAATAGAGTTAAAAATGTTATACCAACATTACTGCAAAAACGTTTTTGATAACTTTCAGAAAACGTTAGCCACTGTTCTGAGAGCGATTCTTGTCAGCTGGGTCTGAGCTCTGACTATCACAACGTCACGGGCAGGTTGAGGCAGGAAATGGAGTTTAAACTGTATTGTGTTTAAAGCCAAAAGGCAGCACTGGTGGAGTTAACAAGAAGCGCATTAACTCAGCATGAGCTAGTTTGTATGACCTGACCAGTTCACCTTGTTTCTCGTGTGTGTGTGCATGTGTGCGTTTCATCGCTCCAGGGTCTTTGCACCCTTCTTCCCCTCATTACCCAGAAGGCAATAGCTTTGCATCGCTCCAAGCCTCTCCATATGACAGCCTCAACACACACACACACCATCATTGACACACATTCACACTCATTTGCATACACACACACACGGACACACACACACACACTGGGGCTGCATTTCTGCACCTGCTCCTCTTAGTTCACACTAGAGGGGTCTGGCGACAGCTCATGACACACACACACACACACACTCTCATATACAGTTTCCCCATGACAAAATTTTACACCTTTTTTTCTCATCCTACTTTTCCAGACTGTCTTTCCTTCAATCCATCTTTCCATCTCCCTTCAGCGCTCCGACACCCCATACAAACCACTAACGCGCGATCTAACGTATTGGCAATGTAATTATAACGTACGACAGGGTGTTTGAGGGCTTCCAGAGGGATCTCATTAGCGCAGCATGCGCCGTGTCTGTTCAAATCCCACGTAATTCACAGCGCCTCTAAAATTCTCCCAAAGAAAGACGAGAGACAAAGCCGAGGGTCCAGACGGGAGAAACAAAAATAATCGTTTAGTGAAGTGTCTTCAGTCTGTGTGTGTGTGTTGTAGTTCAAAGTTTTTTAGTTAACGCAATATTTTTTGCTTTAGGACATTGCTTAATATTTGTAAAAATATTTTTACAAATTTATTAAAAGGTGTTTTTGTTTTATATTTTAAGTTTAATAGTAATTTAAAGACCTAGCTACTCCGGGTTATTTTCGGTGTGATGTCTTTGCATCACATCTGTTTTATGTCGTTCATTATCACAGGTAATAATTTCTCTTTGTGAGCATAAATGAGCCGGATTCTCATTAAGGTGCACGGCATCATTTTTCCTCATTAAAAAGTTTATGCATTTCACTTGTTTAAATTGTTTAAAATCATGCACACAGACTCACATGTTGATGAAGGCCCCAGTCACATCTGAATCCTTATAAAAGCTGTTTTATTTGGGTTTATTTGAGTGGGTCACCTCGTGGAGGCTGACATATTGGATCACATGACCAGTGACCATGAATACACACACATCAGATACACACCTACACACGGTTGCAAGAGGAGAGAGTTTATCTGCAAGTGTTTTATTTTTTGATAAGTATTTATTAAGTCTGATTTTCGAAAGCAATGTCAAATGTAGTTGTGTTTGTAGAGGAAAAGGTCTTATTCATAAACCTCAGATGTTTTCACCGGTGGAATAAAGATGCCGTTCTCTAACTGCCTTTTAAGAATGCACAAAGGGACTATAACAGAAACACAGACAGATGGATTTTAACGGTGTAGATCACCCATCATTTACTCACCCTCACGCGGCTCCAAACCTGCGTGACTTTCCTTCTACCGCAGAACACAAATAGAGAGATTTTGAAGAACGTTCAAGCGACATTTTCCACACAACAAAAACGTCCAGTTTCACATCAGTGATGCTAATGACAAATTACTTCATCTATGTGCAGTTCAGCCTCAGCTATCAAACGCTTTGTGTGTGTGTGTGTCTGTGTGTGTGTGTGTGTGCGTGCGTGTGTGTATCTCAGCTCTTGGCTCGTCATGTTAATCAGTGCTGTGAATGTTCTTGTTGATGAGTGTGAGTCCACACAGCTGTTCTGAAGTCTGCTGTGTGCCCAGGCCAGTGTGTGTGTGTGTGTGTGTGTGTGAGGTGTCAGGTTGTGTAGGCAGATGTCTCATTGCACAGATGGATTTGTCACTGCTGTTTCTCAGACTGTCCGGTTCTGATGCACTGGACCAGAACTTCAGGATCCACCCTTCAGTTTATATTTAAAACTAACATTAACACTTACTGCTGTCATGGCCGTGGCTTAGCAGTCAGCATATGTTCTCTGACACATTGAGCTGTGACACACTGCAGGTTTAAAACTGGCTCGCGCAAATCACGTTTACCCGTCTTCTCTTTATTATGTCCTGTTTAAAATTAATTTATCAGGTTGTAATGAGTTTATATATTTGATCCGTGATGCTGATGTTATCAATCAATCGTTTAAATTTTGTGGTGTCATTCTCAGAAGCACATAAGTATCAAAAGAGATGTTGTTGAGTGTGCAGATCTGTGAATGCATGTGTGTGTTTGTGAATGCATGTGTGTGTGTCTGCTGAGTGTTGTGTAAGTCATGCTGGGGACCAAATGTCCCATATTTACCACACTTTAACCCAGAGAGAGAGAGAGAGAGAGAGGGAGAGAGAGAGAGAGAGAGAGAGAGAGAGAGGGAGAGCGGGGAAGTTGTTCAGAACATGTACAGCTATCTGTGACAGAAACATAAGCTCACACACACACAGTCACACACACTCGTATCGGCTCAAGGCTGGTCTAATCCCTGTATTGTCAGTGACTGATATACTGTGTGTGTGTGTGTGTGTGTGTGTGTGTGTGTGTGTGTGTGTGTGTGTGTGCTGGTCTCTCCTGCTGTGCTACTGTGAATGGACCGTTTGCTTCTTTCAGATTAAACATCAAAGTCCAGCAGCCCTGCAGTTCAGCAACACTACACAACTCACTGCACTGAATACTGCATACAAAACTACACAACTCACAGCACTGAATACTGCATACAAAACTACACAACTCACAGCACTGAATACTGCATACAAAACTACACAACTCACAGCACTGAACGCTGCATACAAAACTACACAACTCACAGCACTGAACGCTGCATACAAAACTACACAACTCACAGCACTGAATACTGCATACAAAACTACACAACTCACAGCACTGAATACTGCATACAAAACTACACAACTCACAGCACTGAACACTGCATACAAAACTACACAAACAGAAGTTTTTACATTCCTCCATATAGGGCAGTGATCAGTCCAACATTCAGTCAGTTTGTGCATGTTATCCGATACAGTTTTACAGAATCTCTTCATCAAATTCACGGTATCAATATTGTTAATTCACAGCGTCTGTGTGTGTGTGTGTGTGTTTGTGTGTGTGTGTGTGTGTGTGTGTGAGAGCGCTTGTGTGATGTTGACATCACTTCTGATGTATCGAGATATCTCAGTGGACTGATGTGACCCGCAAGCTATTAATTGAAACAGCCTCTCTTAATGAGGTTATGTGTGTGTGTGTGTGTGTGTCAGTACAGAGACTGTCTGATGTTTCCTGATAAAGTCATCAGAGATTTAAGATCTTATTTCAATCACACATATGGGTCAGTGTCAAAAAAGTCACATTACTAATTATTCACTATTACATACCTGCTCCTGTGCTATGCTAATATAACACACACACACACACACACATTAATACATGCCCCCCCTCGTAATTAGGGTCAGGATACCACCAGCATCTGTAATTACATCAGCCACAGGTGAGATGTTGAACTCATTTACACGTATTTTGCATACATGTAAATGAAAGTGTGTGTGTATGTACACATGTGTAGATGTTGCTCTGTTCTAAAACCTAGCCAGCTCCCTAATAAGACACCTTTTAAGGCTTCACACCCAGCTAACAAGTTGCAAGAATGTTTCTATTAAGTAACAAAAACATTCAAAATGTAATTTTAAAAATGTTATAGGAACGTTTAACGCATCCAGTTTTTTAGACGTTGAATTAACATTATGGCTTGGTTATACTAACATTATTCAAACGTTCCATAATGTTTTAAAACATTCCACTAACAACTTAAGAAGTACATTTTTGATATAAATGTTAAGTGATATAACTTTTATAGAACACTAGCCAACGTTCTGAGAACGTCCTGTTAGCTGAGTGTGCTCCGTTTATTTCTCTCTCTCTCCTGCTCTCTGCTCAGAATGCATCACCACACCAGCAGCAAGAGTTGATGTAGATTTCACTATTCTGTGAATCATTAATGCGTTCTTTTTAAATAGAGATTTTCTTATAACTCTCATCTTCTTTTTCTCCAAAAGCCTTGAAGTTAACCAATGAGATGAAATATTGAAGCACAGCTGGCCCACAGCCTTCCCTCCCGGTCATCTGTTTAAACATTTATGACAAAACCTCACCGATATCATTTGAACAGCAGAGGTTTAGCGCGCACACACACACACACACACACACACACTCACACACACTCATAGGAGGTCCTATGAGAGGTTTTCATGCTAAGATAATGTTATTTTCTACACACTACCTTTTACACAAACCTGTTGACATTATTAGATTTAAAACCAAACTGTTTTGTCTGATTTATGAGCTTTTCAAAAGCAAGAATCATTTCAGATGTGCTTTTATGTCAGTCTTATAAAACGTTTCGCTATATTATTTCACTATATACAGCTTAAAAGAATTGGCTCTCACTTATGTAACCAAACCATGTACATACACACACATACCCACACACACTTTTACTTATCTGTCCAAATAAGGACGTTCTATATACTTGTTTTTATACACAGCTAGTTATAACACACACACACAACTCAAGTTTTGTGTAGTACAGAAAGTATACGCACAGACTTTATTCATCGGTTCTGCTTTGTTGGTGCCGTGGCATCATGGGAAAAACGGCACGAAAGCCAACATCTGTTTTTTTTTTTCGCTCACCTCGACAAATGAAAAACAACATCTGAAATGATACACACACAGATGGTTTGAGCGTCACAAACACCGGTCGCTCGGTGTCACACTTTAAGAGAATTACACGTTTTTGTCTAATCCTCTGGCCTGATTAAATCTCATTTATTAAACGCCACAGTATCTGGATTACATGCTTGTATTTAAAGTCATTTAAAGCGGTTTCACTGTGTCCTCTCATTTTATTTATTTTTAGTTTTCACACACATCCCTCTCTCTCTTTCTCTCTCTCTCTCTGTGTGTTTATTAAGCTCGTCCCAGCGAGTAAAAGGCTATTTGAAACACAGATAAAGAATATTTTCCCGATCCAGTATAATTGAGATATCCGTGTAAAGCTGGGAATAAATATTTAAACAGCACCATCAATATGCCGAGGCCATTTTAAATGTTTTAAGATTAGAAATGTGAATTAATCAAAGGCGTCTTCAGATGTTTGATGGTAAATGTTTAGACTGATGATAGTGAGTGATTTGAATGATAATCAGATGAAATCAAACGAAAATGGGACGTTTCCCATGAGTCTCTGTTTTCCTCTTGACCTTCAGGAGATGGTGGAACCCAGGGTCACTTTAGATAACTCATCAGTGTCTTCTGTGTGTGTGTTTGCATTTCATAACAGCGATGCGTCAAACAGCCTATAAAGTAACCGTTTCAAGTGACTGCCCTCTATAAATTACAAAATCTACATGGAGGCAACGAAACCTTCATGTGTAAACTGACACACACACTCACACACACACGCTTTCAACATATTCACACACGTAAACGTGTAAATCTGCCACAGTAGAGGAAGATGGATCTGGAGACAGATTGTTAGTGACATGTTAATTTCTATAACGTCACTCAAACCTGGTGCGTCTACAGACAAAGTGATGGACCGCAGGCCCCTCCCCCAGTCTTTTCTCTCTCTCTCTTTCTCTCTTTTTCTTTCTCTCTCTCTGTTTCTCTCTGTTTTCTTCTTGTCCCCTCGTAGAGAGATGAGAGAGAAAATGGTCTCAAACCTGTGTTTCCCACATAAGCACCACAGCTCAGTATTTCTGGAGCACGTGTCTAACCACTAGGCCACAGCCTGTTTTTTGTGTTTTTATGTGTGTACCAATTCAAACTTTTCTCTCTCCTCTGAAAGATGTGATCAAAGCATTTTCCATTTGTGATGGGACTCACTTTTCCTGTAATTTCATCACTATCATAGTCGTACCGTCTCAGACACAGACGTCTCCATGCACAGATCCTAATGGAATCATCTGCCTTCATCAGCAGTAACATCAGTGAGAAACAAGACAGGATGGCCATGATCACACTTGTGTTACACATCAATAGGTCTTAATGATGTTTTACCTTCTGTGTGTGTGTGTGTGTGTGTGTGTGTAGGCAACCGTGGTACTACGGCTGGGGTTTTAATCTACCACGAGGACAAGCTCTGCTGGACAAGTGGAACCAAATCCCTGATTCCACAGATATTCTTCTCACACATTGTCCTCCTCTGGGTAAGACCTACATCTCACACACACACACACACACACACACACACACACACACACAAGACATGCAGTAATGGTTCCTTCCCATTATTTTTCTTCATCCTCACACACAAACACACACGGACACACACACACACACATCTTTTGCTCTGAGGTTTGGCAGATGGAGTTGCTACAGCAGATCGCTAAAGCATGCAAAACAGAGACGCATCTCTCAGTCCCTCTGCACATAATAAAACCCTCACAGACACACACACACACACACACACACGCTTATATGTACAGAGAGTTGAATTTTCTGTTACGGCTGTGGTTTACAACACTAAACATGTGGGCTTTGAAAATAAGACGTGCTTCATTCTCATAACAATGTATCTTTCTTTACGTTCGTGGGAGTTTGTAAAAGTGTTGCAAATTAGCCCCAAATGACGTCTCTGAAGATTAAAAAGTGTATGTGTTCTCCGTGCATTACACGTACAGATGTCTACAAGTGTGAAATTGAGCTTGTTGTCTGTAACAATCATTTGGGACTCAGTCAGTTCATATCTTGAGTAAAATCAGCCTTGTTCAGTTCAAAAACACAAGTCATAAGAGCATTAGCAATTGGTTAAAAAGATCTAAAGATTGACTTATGTCACAAACTTATTTATTTCTGTGTTTCTCTGTGTCTGTCTGTGTTTCTCTGTGTCTGTCTGTGTTTCTCTGTGTCTGTCTGTGTCTCTCTGTCTGTCTGTGTTTCTCTGTGTCTGTCTGTGTCTCTCTGTCTGTCTGTGTCTCTGTTTTTCTCTGTCTCTCTGTTTTTCTCTGTCTGTCTGTGTTTCTCTGTGTCTGTCTGTGTCTCTCTGTCTGTCTGTGTCTCTGTTTTTCTCTGTCTCTCTGTTTTTCTCTGTCTGTCTGTGTTTTTCTGTGTCTGTCTGTGTTTCTCTGTGTCTCTCTGTGTTTCTCTGTATCTCCCTATGTTTCTCTGTGCTTTCTGATGTCATTATGTATCATTTATTTTAACAGGTTTTTTGGACTGGGTGCCCAGGAAGATGCAGCGTGTTGGTTGTATGGAGCTACTGAACACAGTCCAGAGGAGAGTTCAGCCCAAGCTACATGTGTTCGGACACATTCATGAAGGTGAAACTTACACTCACTAGTGTTCACAGTACAGATAAACTGTTGGTTACTTTAGACCGTTTTAGAAGAAACATTCATATTCATAAATCACACATACTGTGATGAATGCTCTGATCTCAGACATGTTTATTCATAATATCATGTCAATCCACTCTGTTTTGAGGTTAGCAGGGCATGTTTTTTCCCATGATGCTTTGCCTTCTCACAGCTTCATTACATATGCACAGTAAATATAGCTCTTACACTCAATAAGACTCTAATTAGATTTAACATTGTACAGATGCAGTTGCTGTATAGTGATATACACGTTTCTGAACACGCGTGTTTTTGTGTCCTAGCATGTGAGTGTGTGTTACAGTTCTACTCTTAACATAAACATGGGAATTGCTGACATAGTAATATGTAATTTTTTTAGGTTACCGGTTTACCTTTTAAGAATCAGTCATCTTAACTTTAATTGCACTTTTTTTATATATATTCAATATTACAAAAACGTTTCGAACTTAAACGTGACAACGGCCTGACGCAGTCAAACTATCTCTGTGCTTTGTGTTTGTGTGAGCTAGGTTACGGTATGATGACGGACGGAACCACCACGTTCGTTAACGCCTCAGCTTGCACAGTCAACTTCCAGCCCATGAACCCGCCCATCGTTTTTGACTTGCCCAATCCCAGGAGCTCATGATTGAACAAGCCCCGCCCGCTATCCCGTTCCTCCAATCAGGGTCTCTGTTCATATACGGATGCCGTGTAGTGTGTACAGTGTCGGCGGGAGAGACGTTTTTGGATATTCTCAAGAAAATTTCCATCCATTTTGCACCTCCAAGACGAATGGTGGCGTTTTGCCTCCTTGAAATGGACTTTTGAACTTTTTTTTTGTTTTATTTGACTCTTGCGTTGCACTTGAATCAGCGTGACAATCGCGTGTATTTATATGATCATGGAAGCCAATCAGTGCTCAAGATGACGGGAAGCTTTCTCCTCATTGGCTGGCACTTATTAAAGGACCTTTGTAACCTTGTAGCCTCAATGGAGCACTCAGCCTCAAAACTCGTTTTTTGTTGCTCTGGATCCACTCTTGAAAGTTAAAGGATGTGCCCAGAGAAAACAGCGCTATGGTGCAAACAAGTTTGTTCAGGGTCTTTACCATCCCTCCCTTTCTCTCTCTTTCTCTCTCTCTCTCTCTCTCTCACGTTGCTTTTTCCTGTCTGTTATCTTTGCTGTTCTGTTATATGTCACTCTTATTAACTCTGGGGTCATGTTGGATGTCATTGGGTGAAATATACTCGCTCTAAGGAATGTAATGCTTAAAATATTGATGGTTTAAAAAAATTCATGCTTTTTTATTGTTCGATTTACTGTAAACGTATAAAACCGTGAGTGTGTTTTAAAGCAACCAGTCCTTTACTGAAGCCGTGTGAATTTTTTACAGTAGTTTTGACTGTAAAGTGTGTGTTTAAGGTCAAGTATTTAAAAGTTCTTCTAAGCTCTTCAGTTCACGTCCCCTCTCCGAACATCAAACACTGGACGTGTGCGGAGAACCCTTTTGCGCAACGCTAACACGCTAACACTTTGATCTGCTTGATCTCTCCTATAATTTATTAACATTCCTCCTGGCGATCATTTAATCTCTTGTGTTTTCAGCTTCTCAGCTTTAACTGTGTGTGGCGTTAGGCCTAATATGACGGTTCTGTTAGATGTGCAGAGTTTTCATCTGCTCCATATAAATGGATGAATAAAAAGTAACAAATCGAATGAATTTTCGTGTGTGTGTGTGTGTCTGTGGTCTCCGCCGCGATCAATCGCTCTTTCTCGTAGCCCGAGGAAAAGAAGGAATCAACAGACAGAGGGATCGAAGAGATAAAAAGAGAAATATTGGAAACGGCAACTGGAAAGAATGAACTGAGGATTTCTGTCTCATCTTTATTTTTTATTTTCAGGGGTTTCTTGCCGTTTGTTCACTTGTTTCACATTCGTTCAGAGGTCGAACTTTGTTTTGCTACTTTTGTGACTCTTTCGTTTCGTTTAGTTTGTCTGCTTTTTCTTTCAGGACGTTGTTTTTTTCAAAACAGATTCTGTGAGGTGTTTGTTAATCTGTTGTGCTGGAAGTTTCAACAGAAGATACTGATGACGCATTTTTAAACCATCTAAATGAAAGTTCTGGAGCAGATGTAATTCTCGGCAGAGAACGTTTCTTAGCTTTTTGTGTTCAAGGAAAGATCATTTATACACATTAAATCAAACTTCTTCCTGTCACCATAATGACCTATTTCTCCTTTAATCTGAAGTTAAAACTTCTTTATTTCTGTGATACGAGTCTTTAATCGGTTTCTCTGTGTGACTGTTGCTTTTCTATCCTCACACTATTTTGCTCTAATCAAAGGGCTCTGAATTTCATATCAATTATCCGGACGTGAGTAAAACTTCATCTGTGTTGGTAAAATTGTCCTCGTTCTGTATGTCTTCCACACCTCTGCACATCCTAATGAAATCCCTCATTCAAATAATTACACCAGTAATCCTGCGGGATGAAAGCTCATTTATTCCAGGCAAGTTTTTACCTCGCCATTAAAGACTCTCTATCAACTTTCCAATCACTGGCCACATCTTACCCAGCTAACAGGGAACGTTCTCAAAGCATTGTCTTATGTTCTTTTAAAGTTCTTTCAAATTTATCAAAAAAGTCTTGCAGTAACGTTAGTAGAACTGTATTTACTCATAGATCACATATCAACAATGTTTTTTTAAATAGTTAGTGGAATGTTTTAAAAACGCTAGAGAAGTAAAAAATGTTTGAATAACTGAAGTCTGAAGAATACAGCGTCTAAAAAACTGGACGTTTTGATTATTCATAACCTTTATTATTTTGATTTCATAACCTTTTTAATGTTGCTTGATGGAAACATTAGGAAAACGTTCATGGTTAGCTGGGCACTCCCTATTTTCTTAAATGGTTCTCTGAACATCTTCTGAATGCTTTGTTGTACACAGTCAACATCTGTGTCTGTTGACTGGAGCTTCACACGCATGTCCTCTGCTGTCAGCCTTTCTGTTTTTATCGGTGGCTTATAAACCACAAATCTCGCAAATGACAAGCATGCGGCATCTTCTCGTCAGCCGTTTCGTGCTCTTAAACTGCAGAAAGGAGCGTTTACTGTGGTTTAGTGCTGTTAAACATCCCGGGGTGTGCCGTCTGGCGCTCTCCAGAGCTACGAGGAATGCGGCAGAACACAAAACAATTAGCCGCAACAATGCATGCCGATTACAGTCATGCACCGCTTATAATGATGTTGATGTTTGTTGTGCAAAGACGTTTAATTTTACACGATTGTCTTTGAATTAAACGTCTCCTGAAGCAGAAGTTGCTCGACTCGTTTCTCTAAAGAAATCAGGTTTAAGTTTGGAAACGTAAGCGTGCGGTTTGGTACGGTGTCACGCTTAATGAATACAAGTGTCCTCGGGGGGGGAAATATCTTCAGACCTCAATAATTAGTTAAACAGATGCTCAGCATTAAACTGAGTTTCAGGAAGTCGATTTGTCCTTGACCCGATGAGTCTCAAACTATTTCATGCAGAATTTTTACACCTTTTTTTGCAGTTGTCATGACTTCATAATCGTGAGAGAATTTGCTTCTCATGTCACACATCATTTTCCATTAGCAACAAACTATTGAAAACAAAAAGTTGAAATTGTGAAAAGGGTGAAATAAAACACACAAGATGTTTATTCATGTAAATTTTAGCTGAAGTTGATTACAGTAATAAACGCTAAACCTGGACACAAAGCGTCAGCTGCATGTTTTCTGTAGTTATTAAATATGATATAGATATGATAAATATGATACTAAAATCTAAGAAACAAAGAAAGAAAAATATTCAGGTTCTGATATTCAAGCATCAGTAATTTGATTGAAATAAGTCTGTGGGAATCGATCTTCTGTGTGATGAATATTCATGCATGTAGATTCATTATTTAGATTTTGGGCGGAGTCTCAGCAAATGCATCAGAAATGCAACAGATTATGAGGTACGAAAAACTTTTCTGAAAATCCACAAAACGACAGAGATGAAGCTGAGCTGTTTTGATCTCGCTGAAAAAAGTGAATTTTTTTTGCAATGGATCCATCCAAACACTGATGTTGAAGTCGGTTCCCCACTGACACACGTCCAGATTTACGGTTCTTTACTGTAACCTCTATAAAGAACTCTAGCCTGAGACACAAGTGGAATTTATTCACAAGGTTCAGACGCATCATCCTTCATTTACATATGAAGAGTCATTGTCACAGAAACGCCTCGGGCAGCAAAGAACAATAGTCGCCATCCCAGCTAAAAATTTTAGGTTTTAAGAACGTTTCCCTAACATTTCCATTAAGTAACAAAAACGTTTTTAGATTTTCACAAACTATTTAAGAATAACATTTTGCTATATGTGATATATATATATATATATGTGTGTGTGTGTGTGTGTGTGTGTGTGTATAATGCTAAAAACATTCTACTAATGTTACTGCAAGAATATTTGTTGATAACTTCGAGAGAACTTTTAGAGAACATATGCCAGCATTCTGAGAACGTTCCCTGTTAGCGGGGGTGGTTTTGCATGTGCAATACAAAAGGCAAAACACATCTGTGATGTAGCATTTAGAATAAATAGGTCCTGTTTCACTATTTAGTCTTGACGCTCTGTTTGGTGGCCGGGGCTTAATGCAAAATAAAGCAGCAGAAATTGTCTAAGAAATGTTTGATGGTGCCAGATTTAGCACGGGTTGCCAGGTTTAGTCTCAACCACCCACTTTTAACATGGCTTAGGGCGCTGAGGACGAACTCCGTGGGGAGTCATGCAAAACCAGCCCACCCCCTCATTCTTTGTTTGGCTCTTTCTCGATGCCAAAAGTGACGAAAACTCCCAGTTCTGTCATCAACGCGGTGTCAGAACAGAGCCTCAGGGTGGGCGGTCCCTGTTGAGTTCTTAGCCAATCTGCTGCCCGCCCTCTTTTCTTACCAGTGTGTCGTGCTCCTTATATTGTTTTATGTGCTTCTGTATGACTAAACGCTGAATACAAATGATTGTTGGATTCCTGATACGCAATCTCTGCAGAATCTCCTTCAGAACTGAAGAAAACACACCTTCATTATTTACTGCCTAAAACTTTATCTGTTTCTCCAGAGTACAGAAACATGGACTGAAACACAGACATGCAGAGGAAGTGACCCGATCCGACTCCATCTCATTTCCTGTAGATCATTTCCCAGTGTCTGCTGATAAATCTCCAACATCTACAAGAGCTCTGTGGTACCTGACACACACACACGCACCCACACACACACGCACACGCACGCACACACACACACGCACACACACAGTAAATATTGTTCTAAATACATATGCACAAATACTGACTTGATCTAATTTCAGTTTCTCATTATTCAGCAGCATAATTTAATTACAGCTCAGTAACATTATGAAAAATGAACACATGGCTTTTGTTAAATGTTTCGCTAACGTTTATGCTGTTTGGTCATAAGCACAGAATTGGTCCACTGATTATATCATTTTGAGGGCAAGCCCACCGTCCGTTCAGACAGCTGGACATTACACACAGCATATTGTCTTAGTTTTCTGGGTGATTGTGTGGTACGGGACACTGTGTATTTGTTTTTTGTTGGGGTACCAGTGTTAGTTCTGATCAAAGAAAAACACACAATGACATCATCCCTTCACAATATGATGTCATAGCTGCATTATGATGTCATAATCATGAAGTAAGAAGTCCAGAGGTGAAAAGCTTTTAGGTGGCAATGCAATACGATTCTAAAGTAATTTGCATATTTGCATACTGCAAGCATACCGATGACAAAATATGAGTCAATGCAGATAGACCTTTATTATCACAGTTCATCTGTTCTGAGGTTTTAAAATGAGTTACTGAAATATTAAACCGACCTATTAAATTGAATCGGGATTATTGTGTTTTATGAAGATTTTCTCCACCCATTTTCTCCACAAGACCTTATACTGTTCTAAATGTACCCACACATGTATATATATTTTTATAATATATATTCCTGTCGTGTGGTAGGATTTGGCCGAGGCTGTTGATTTGCGTAGTTGTCGCGGCTGGTGCCAGGTTTGAGTCCTGCAGGTGCAGCTCATTGGTTTCCTTGGTGACAAACTTCAAACTGTCTTACGAGCTTGTGAAGTTTTGTCCGGATTACGTGTCTGTGAAGTGGAAAGAAGTGAAGCTGGCCTGCCAGAACCCGTCAGGTTCTACAACGTGTAATCCATCAGATTAACATGTGGAGAGATTGACACAATGTATGACTCTAAACACATGCTGGCTGGATTGTGTGTGTGTGTGCGTGCGTGTGTGTGTGGGGTCGTTCTGTCTGTTTGACATAAACAGCTTCCAATCACACAGATGAACATTAATATGAATGTTTGTGCGTATGATACACAATCTTTGCATGTTTTTGTAACTGTGTAGATCAGTAATCTTCAGTGATGCACAGAAAATATCTCCATCTTGATTTTTAAAAGATTCATAAATCCTCTTTTAAGATGAAGGGGCTAGAATTGCTGAAAAGCATGTTCAGACAAACAGCGATTTAAAATTCATTCATAGTGAATTCCTTCTTTGTCTCTTAAACGTGAAAAATATCTCAAATAATGAAAGATCCAGTAGTTTTTGTAACGGTAACGGCCGATTTATTGCTTGTAAATCATGTGCTGTTGCTCCAAACGATCATGCGAAAGTGATTTTTGTGAATAAATTATCTCGGAATATCTCCAGCATTACATTGAAAAAATATCCAGTGTTTACTTTGCGTATTTGCTGTAATTGGCTTGTTTACAAAATGGGAGCAGCAGATTTAGGCAGAGAACTGTGTTTGTAGCCGCTGTTAAATACAACAGATGATATTTTTTTAAACTACAGTTGTTGTGCGCTTCACATTTCATTACCTTCCTTTACTCCTGCAATCAGAAAAACACCGAGCAAAAAAACACAAGTGTTGCGAACTGTTTGGCTTCGTTTTAATGGGTTTTTAGAGGATACAAATGAAAACGATGGCCTGCTGCTTTCAGACGGTCTCCAAAGAACATAATTAACTGAAATATCTAGAAATCAAAATTATTCAGTGTTTCTGTTCGTCTGTTTGGTCTAATGAGATACAAAGAACATGTAGCTATATTTGTGCAGCGAATCATTTCTCCAGTGACTCATGAAGCAAGAAATGGGATGCTTTCAGGATGTGTGTGTGTGTTCGTGGGTGTGTGTGCATGTGTGTGAGTGAGTGTGTGTGTGGCTCTGTTTGTCTGTGTTTCTGGCTGTGCGTGTGTGTGCATGTGTGTGTGTGTGCATGTGTGTGTTTGTGCATGAGTGTGTGTGCGAGTATGAGTGCATGTGCGTGGGGTGTGTGGGTGGGTGTGTGTGGCTCTGTTTGTGTGTGTGTGGCTCTGTCTGAGTCTTTACACCTGCACAGCTCTGCAGGAAGGTTCTGTTGGCAGGTTTTGAATCCCAGTTTTAGAGCTGCTCTACACAGTCATGTCCTCTATCCACTGATCCTGCAGTTAAAGAGATTCTGTGGTGTGAAATGCAGCATAAACCTTCAGTGTTTCCTGGTTCTCAGCAGTCCTGCAAGCTTTTATTGTTCTCTAGGGAACTCTCTGGGAATTGGCTTCCAGGTTTGCCTACAAATTGACATCCTGACTGTCTCTTTAATTGTACAAACTAACAAAAATTGTGTTCAGTGATGCATTTACAATGGAAGTCTAAGAGCAAGGCACTGTTTTGTAGTTATTTGTGTCACTGTTATTTGAGCTGGACATTCATCTAAATTGTGGCTAGTTTTTGTTAGTTCATAAATGTTCAGCTATTTTAAATTGTCACATTACAAATGGCATCAGATAATAAAAGTCTATTAAATCGTGCACATTTTGTAGATATTTGTGTTTGGGACGCTAAACAAAGTCTATAAAAACTAAAAGTCATTTCTAGTCTGTATTAATGCACTTAAGACAAAAGAAAATTCCCACAGGAAGTTCATGTTTTATATTCTCTGCCTTTTAATGCATTTCAGTGACTTTGGTTTAATTTATCACCTTGTGCTTGAGAGACACTTACAGGTGTCTGAAGGACAAACCTGTCTCTGCAAGACTCCGCCCTCCATTATGATGTCACAGGACTTTTTTCTGCCTTTGCTGCATAAACAAACACACACAGACAAACAAACATCAAATTTAACTATTAGACACTCAACAGTTTCAGACAATTACCAGTTTCGTGTTTGATTAAATTTGGTTAGCCATCACTCTGAAGTCATTTGGCATCGAAGCTTTATGTGTAATGTTCACAGTTCTGTGGTCAGGTGACCGCAATGAACTATTTAAACAGGAAATGAGGAAAATGTTGTGCGTTGTCACTTCCTGTAATAATCAGACAGGTGAGCAGATGCTATAGGTGCAAATAATTATTTTAATTATATATATTTAATTATTTTATTTCACAATCCACACACAGTCTCAGCACATATATCAAAAACCTCCCAGCTAACAATTTTAGCTTGTTATAACATTTCTTTTAAGAAACAAAAATGTTATGAAAGTTCTAGGAACTTTTAGATAACGTTAGCCAATGTTCTCAGAACGTTCCCTGTTAGCCGAGCGAAAAATCACTTATTGACGCCTCTGCCCTTCGTTTGTTAAACGTATCTTGCTACTCTAACACGTCACTTCTGTGGTGTTACGTTTAATTATTCCTCCCCTACACTACAGCCCGGCTTTGTGTCTTTTACCCAGAATCACACAGCTCCCTCACGCACCGAAGTTAGAAGGTAAATGTTCTGAGCACAGGCGCGCAGAGGCATCAGGAAACCACAGCACGTCTCTGCGCTTCTCATCCCTGTGTTTGCACGCGGCTGTCTGACTGAAGACCCGCTGCCGGCATTCATTATGAGCCTCTGTAACTCCAAACCGCCATCTGATCTGCAGCTCACTGGCTTTATTATTAAGACAAGACGATTTTTTCTCCTTTACAGAGCGTAAAAACAGAACGAGGGGCCGCTCGCACTAGAGGACTGAATTTACAGAAAGACAGCGCCGTGACTTTTAAATCATTTCTGATTATTTTATGAAAGAGAAGAAACATCAAACTGTTAAATAAATATTTGAGGTGCTTTGCAAAAAAGGGGTTGTGGATTTCCGTTAGGATTTGTGCGTTTGAGCAGAGAGATTAAAGATTGAGGCAGAGATTTTGATGTGATGTATCTCAGACAACAGACAAACAGATGTCCCAGATTCATCATTTTATACTTTTTTCTAAGTTCTCAGGGAAATGACTTTTAGTCATCGCTGTAGCAGATTTGACCTCTAAATGTCAATCATATCAAGAAAACAGTCTTGTGTTTTTATTTTACTTTTCTTACAGGAATTTTAAGTCAACAGAAAAATCACAGCCATATCTACATTAAAACAGGGCTCGTCGGCTCCGGTCCTGTAGAGCTTCTGTCCTGCAGAGTTTATTTCCAACCCTGATCAAACACAACTGCCAAGCCATTCTAAAGACATTGATTAGGTAGTTCAGGCATGTTTGATTGGGGTTGGAACTAAACTCTGGTGCTTCAGGAACGGAGTGGACCAGCCGTGTCTTAATGTCTTAATTTTGGGGCAACTGTGTGTGGGTTCACATTAAAATATATATAAAGATACTTATGAATAATTGTTAATCTGGATGGCAACATCAAATGTGAGTCTGAGTCTGTAAACCACATGAGAAATTCTCCTACAGATGTTTAGCAAGCATAAATTCATCTTTCAGTTTCTAATCAACGTTTATCACCTCTGTTAATTTCTCTTTTGATCAAACAATGATGTGTGTGTGCTTACAAACAGTGTGTGTGTGTGTTTGTTTTGCACCGTTCACCTGGGGTTTCACATCAAGGGTGGCGAGTCAAATCATTGCGGTAAAAGCAATGACCCAATTAGCAACAAATACACACATCACCAGGCGGCCAAACAACCCAACAAACCGCTTCAGCGAGCAACAAAAGGAGAAGCAGAGCCGACCCATTTCCGTCTGGGGTGGGGGGGGGACAACGTCCATGTGCGTTTCCATGGTAAACACCCCCACACGCCGCGCAGCGTTTCTGTGTGATACCTTTGCAGGCATTAGTCATAATTAACAAGGCGACTCGGGAGATTATTTCTGGGCAAACATTTTAATTAAAACTGTTCCCTCTGTAGCTTGCATGCCATCTTTTCACTTAGTGCCAATTTCCACCCCTCTGTCCTCTAAACGCAGGGACGACGGGACCCAGATGGTGGCTAACGGCGAGATCGAGTTAAAAAAGGTAAAAAAAGGTTTGAATAAACAAACGAGGGTTCGATGAGTTGCTTCATCGCGGGGTCATGTTTACTGTGATGCTGGGCAGTGACTTCAGGTGCCGGTCAGAACTTGCAGAAGGTTACCATCTATATAAGAAACAATAAGACTTTTGATGATGTCTCCTGCTTTTCAAATCCTTCTCCTTAGAGAAAAAAAAACTCTTCTAAAGTTTCAGAAGAGTTTTCAACAGCGTTTCAAACTCGCACAGAATTCACAAATTCCTTGTTTGTGAGTTTGGTATAATTTTTACCAAATTATCTGAGCTGTTAAACTTTTGTAATTCTCTCCTTTGTGACTGTGTATCTTTAATTAAGAATCACATTTTAGGAGAAATATTTGAGACAAACATTAATTGACAAGTCCATTAATTCTACTGATCTATAAATGAGCAAAGCAACTAAACTCCTCCTGGTTTTAAGAGAATGAAAACAGTGATGTTTCATTTTAATGATGTTTATGAAGACATTTTTTCTAATTTTGAATAATCGAGCCCAATAAAGCCAGCAAATGTATTAAATACAAGGTCAAATTTGACTTAACGTTAACTTAAATTATGTAATTAAATATAAACATCGGAAAATCAATTTTTAAAATTACAGCTGATATTAACTTCTGTTTTTAACAACAAACATCTAAGACATTGTGGAACCATTTTTTCCAGATGTGTGTGAAAGTGTGTGAAAGATGGAAGTTTGATGAAACACACACAGTCAGTGTGTGTGTGTCAAGAAAAAGACATTATCTGCCTTCCAATCTTCGAATCTTTCCTCTCTGTTAGTCATGTTCAGACACATTTTACTGCATCGTTCAGACACAAGCTCTGCAGCTTATTTCTGTTCTTATCACTGATAAATCTTTTCATTTCTCTGCTGTCTCTCAGCTCAGACCTCACACTCGTAGTTTAAAGGTTTCATCAAGATTCAAATTCAGCTTCTGCAGAGATGAGTGACTGGACACGAAAATACTAAATCATAAATAAAGAAGAAACCTTCATTCACCAGTAATTGTGTTATTCTGACAAAACAGACTGTAATTTATAGCTGCACAGGTCAGTGCTTGTGTTGTCATTTAAGTTTTTCCAGGGAATGTTTTTAGAATGCTGGCTAACATTCACAAAAAGTTCTCTCAAAGTTATCAAACATGTTCATGCAGTAACGTTTGTAGAACGTTCATTTAACATACCATATCAAAAATGTTATAAGTTGTTATTGTAATGTTTTAAAATATTACAGAACTAAAAATGTTTGAATAACATTCATGTAAAAAAACAGCCCTTTTAAATGTTTGTAGTACATTTAAAATAAAATGTTTAATGTTTGGTACTTATGAGAAACATTAGTGAAACGTTTTATATTATTTAATGTTATCTCAGTATTTGAGCTAAAGGAGCACAAACATCTAAATGCACGTGTGTCTGGCAGGTATATTTTACTGTATTGTTTCTAAATGCACACTAATGAGGGACCTGGCTGAGTGAAAGCTGAAAGCAATTAGACGCTGCAGAAATGAACCTGTCACAGCATATGCCCATGAGTCTCGTCAAAAACCTGATGAGGAAATTTGACTGCCAGGCACAAAGTTTCGAAATAAGTCCTTGATGGAAAAGTGCGTTTTTCTGTCACTTTCCATTTTTGGCAATAATCACCTCGCCGTCTTATCTCTGATTGGTCACAATCACGCTGATCACCTCCTAATGGCCGGACCTACATAGAGGAAGTTAGATTCATTAACCTAAATCTACACTGTCTCACATTTTCCTCTTCTCGTCTGTATCAGAAACCAGCCGCGGTTCGTGTTAAACCAGCTGCGGTTCATGTTAAACCAGCCGCGGTTCATGTTAAACCAGCGATTCTGGCGCTATTCTCCACAGCAGCTTGGGATGAAGGACGTGACCTTATCTGTTAAAGAAGAGCAGGCAGAAATCCCTGGTCGTTGTCTTTAGGTTTAGCTCCAATCTGCAAAGTTAAAAGCCACATGAGCAAGAGCTTGTGAAACTGCCTCAGGCCAGCTGAACTTCTGCACCCTCGACTCACACCCGCGTCTGCCTTTCATCTCTCAGCCATACGCTACCATTGATGTAAATGCCTTGATGTTAGCAGCCTGATTCTGTAACCTGAAGCACTATTGATGAGCGTCATCACAAACATAAGTAACTATCATATGAACATTCTAGGAATGTTTGAAACATCCTGTTTTGTAGACATTGTATTAACGTTATCGCTTGATTGTTGGAATGTTATTCAAACATGTTTATACTTTTGAAACGTTTATAAAACATTCCACTAACTACTTAGGAATAGCATTGTTTCTATATGATATGTACTGTTAAAAAGGTGTTCTGCTAAAGTTACTGCAAGAACATTTTTTGATAACTTTGTGAGAACTGTTAGAAAATGTTAGTCAATGTTCTGAGAACTGTTAAAATTAAAATTTGCTAATTGCCTAATTTTAATTATTTTTTTGTGTTTTTATGTAAATAACCCCCAATGGAAAGCAGAGGTTAAATAAAATTTTATTAAAAAATATATTTGTTCATTTTCTAGAGATCATGGCAGAAGTTTTTTATTAAACAATGACTAATCGATGAAGAGACATATGCCTCAAGATTTATAGTATAGACAAACACTTTTGGTATTTAAAGAGACAGTTCAGATCTCTGCAGGACAGGGGGGTTGTGTTGCACCCTGAATTTTTGGGGTGTTATTGCACTGTTTTGCATAATTTCTTTAGGTAGAATTCTGAAACAGCGCAGAAAGCCAGCACAACTAAACCAAGCTATCAGCGCGCACAATGCATTGCTAGTAAACTTCCCCCCTCCGGAAAAATACTGTAGGATGGTATTTTGCAGACTGTGGGATGTGCATTAGCCAGACACCTGCGCTTGGACGACAAAATCTGGCAGCTTTTTAGCGGAGAAAAAGAAGGAAGCGGTAATGCCTCGTGCAAATGGTCCTCCATCATCCCTGAGGTCCTGGCACGAGAACGCCAGCTATACACGGAAAGAAGAGCAGCTACTATATATACACCCCACTGACTCCTGGGTAATCATATCCTACTGTCGCCCAAAGAACTTCTGCTTTAATTGAACTCTTATTAGGTCCGTTGCCAAATGAAGCTCTGAAAACAAGAGGCTCCTCCTCACAATTTTCAGCTGCCACCCAAAACTCAGAGCGAGCTTTTTTCGGAGCGAGAAGAGGCCTCTGATTGGCCGATCGAACGACGATTTCACCTCTGTGTAGACATCGCCCGAGGACAAAGATCTCCTTTATCATATTGTCTATCTTTTGTCTCCACTACGCCTTGTTTAAATACGAGCTTCCATAATTATCAGCAAAGCAGTGTAGCGAACGCAAAAAACTTGTGTTTTTTTGTTAAAAGAAGGATCGTAGTTACAACAATCACATTGGACAAGCAGAACAATTAAAACTGCATTAAGTTATCTTTGCAATTCAGTCTACGGTGTGGAAACACGAGATCGCAGCCAGTTTATAGAACGACCGATTAAAAAAAGATCAAATAAAATGAAATTTCTTTACAATATATAAAAAATAGGATCATGAGGCTTAAACTTCCTGAATTAGGAGCTAATTAGAAGTCTGTTTAAATCACAAAGGAGAAAGTAAAGCGATATCTTGAACAATTAATGAGCTGAAAGACCGAGATCTCATCTAATTTCTATTCATCTGTCTTATTTTATCCCCCCGTCGTCCCCATGCGTGTGTTCCCTTTAGCTCTCTCGCTCTCCCTCTCTCGCTCTCTTTCTCATTTTCTCTCATCAGTGCCAGATTTCCATTAAGTGGTCGTACTCTGACTGGCTTCATTTTGAGACTGGCATGCGGCCATGCAGCGTGTGTGTGTGTGTGTGTGTGCACGGATGGCCAGAGGACCACCAGACCTCAAAACATTTTCATGATTGTCAATGCCAGTGTTACTATTTGCCAATTAGACGTCCATAATTAAACAGGAACTGTGTGTGTGTGTGTGTGTCTGCTTGCACAATTTTAGCCTCATATAACACGTTCTTTTTCAGTTTTTCCTCAGAAATTCTGCAGGGTCTTTGTCTACAACAAACAAAATGAGAGGCTTGTTGTGTTGTGTGTAAACAACATGCCCCACAATGCAACAGAGGGCTAGAGAGAAACACAACGTAACCTCTGCTGTCCAAATAAATCACACAACACATGCACAGAACATCGTCCATGGCGGTTATTGACCCATTTCACAGTGGTTCTGTCAGTGCAGAACTACCCAGCTGACACGAAACGTTCTCAGAATGTTGGCTAACGTTCTGTCAAAGTTCTTTCAAAGTTATCAAGAAAGTTATTGCGTTAATGTTAGTAGAATGTTTACTTAAAATGATACATATAAAATTAGATTTTTAGGTGTTGTATTAATGTTATTGCTTGGTTATTTAAACATTATTTAAACATTTCTTTACATTTCTAAAATGTTCCACTAACAATTTAGGAATGGCGTTTTTATATAATGTTAATAAAGTTCTATTAACATTACTGCAAGAATGTTGATAACTGAGAGAACTTTGAGAAAACTTTTAGAGAACACAGGCAAACGTTCTGAGAATGTTCCCTGTTAGTGGTAGTGAGTGTTTGACACAGTGATGGTGATGACATCACTGAAGATGATAGAATATTAATGACTGATGTCTGTGTGAGGGGGAGAGCAGCTGTGATAAAGTGTGTGTGAATTAAAGCATCAGTCATTATCCTGGCCAGCTGTTCTTAGACACGCTACTGAAATCAACAATCTGATAAGATCTGTTTTTGAGTTTTTCCAGACTTTTGTTGAAGCACAAAGTTGACATTCACGAATTATTGAAATGTCTTTAAATGTCTGCGTACATTTCAGGTGGCATAAAGGCCGTCATAATAAATCAAAGCAGAAATATAAAAGACAGACAGATTTGCTTTAACTCTTTTTGTGTAGGAGACAAGATGTGTGTGTGTGTGTGTGTGTGTGGGTTGTATAGGTGTAACAGAGGGAGGGAATGAGTTTGGAAAGAATGCAAAGAACAATGAGAGAATAAACAAGCGCTTCAAAGAGAAACTGAAAGAGAATAAATAGATACACAGAAGGTGGTGAAGACATAAAAGTGTCTCTGTGGGTCTAATTTGCCTTCTCTGATTTAATTTAGTAAATTCCTCAATTTCATTATGAGAAATACAAACAACCTCCTTAATATCAGGAACATGTACAAAGAGAGAAATCGGCATTCGTTATTTTAAACTACCTGTGTTTTCTAACTTACTCTGCCTGACACAAATAAACACATTTATCAACAAAAACAACCAAGATGCAAAAATGCCGTTTAAAAATCGAGTCACGCTGTCTTTAATATTCTAACATGAATTCATCATTTGCAGTAAATTATTTCCCCATCTGTACGGATGATCAGCACTGCATGGAATAAATGGTGCTTTAAAGCAAACGTTTATTATGACAGTTTTATTTAGTTTTGGATCTTGCCAGGCCACCGTTCTGAGGTCAGCAGACACAGCAGAGGTTAAATCAATCAGTTATTCTAGTGCACTAGCTAGTGTGCACTGTGAGTGAGATCCTGCAGTGAAAGAAGATTTTCCTATACATTCTATTTTGCAACAAACAATAGTTCCTGATCAGCATTATGGACAATGAGCAACATGCCTTTAAATATATTGTGTCAAATGTTAACCTATGCTAACCTTATGTTAATATTAATCTGGCTTTATAAGAATATCTATAATCTTCTAACTCCAGTGCTAAGCTTAAATCTAACTGGATAAAGGGATTGTATCCTTTATAAACTGATTATGGTAAGAAATGAGAATCTTTTAAATTTGGTAATAATCATTAATCAAGACATTTACATTTGACATATTCCTAACTCTTGTATCATAGTAAGTAATTTTAGGTTGTAAGAATGTCATTCCATTACATTCCAAAACATTATAAACGTTATTTTGAAAGTTTTAGGGATATTCAAAAAATTCCAGTTTTGTAGACATCAAACTTTTTATTTGGTAACATTTTTAAAACATTCCCCTAACTACTTAAGAATAATGTTTTTGATATAATAATTAAAAAACCTTCTAAAGTTACAGCAAGAATGTTTTTTGATAATTTTGAGAGAACTTTTAAAGAACGTTAGCCAACATTGTGAGCCTTAAATGGGAATTTGATAATACCAGTCCCAGGTCACTTCAGGGACAGAAACTTCAACCACAAACACACAAACACACAAACACACACACACCTATTTCAGTCGTGTATAATCAAAGCACAGTCTCCTATGAAGTGCCCTACATCCTGAAAACACACTAATCCACCACAGTAAGTCCCCTAAGAGTCAGTCAGATGGGTCTTATAATAGAGCACATAGTTTTTCATTAACACGTATCCTGTGTGTGTGTGTGTGTGTGTGTGTGTGTGTGTGTGTGTGTGTGTGTGGCTAATGGAGTCTGGACTGGGCTCTTAACACAAGCGCATTCACTGTGGATTTGGGCAGATGGCTGTTCTGGCGTTGACTGAAGTCTATCTCCCATCCAATAATGTACCAGGACTGACAAAACAATGCATTAATGCTCACTTCACTTTAGTACCTGCAGTTAAAGCAGCCGTACCTTCCCCACACTCGCTCTGTTTCTCTCTGTGCTCTCTCACTCTGTTCCAAAACCCGGTGATGATGCTTTTAAAGATGTCACGACGCGTGTAGGCTGTTTCAAAACGCAGGTAGCATAATTGTCTCCTGAGATGCTAAGTTGTAGTCAAATTCTAAAGCAGCATCCATGTGTCCTTCACGCAGAGGCATCCCAGAATGCACTGCAACAACCTCAGTGAAAATCCAAGATGCGGGCAGAAATGTTATAAATGTATATTCGACTGAATACTATAAAGGTGCTGCTTAAAAGTAGCTCAGTTTGGCCTTATTTAAAATAGACTTTCATTCAGTATTTAAGTGTGCTGAGAGTGTTCCAAACTGGTCACTTACGAGGTTGCATAACAGGGTGCTGCCTATGTAGGCAACTGACTAGATTTTGGAACACAGCCCCTCCCTCTCTCTCTCTCTCTCTCTCTCTCTCTCTCTTTTTCTGTCTCTCTGTCTACCATAAACTCTTTTCTTGATTTCTTTCATCTGTCTTCCCCTCTGCAATTATTTCGTAAGTGTTCGCTTCTCATCTATAGCAATGGCTCGCATGTTAAATAATTGATCAGTGGAGACGTGCGCCCAGCCTGCTGTCTCTTCACATAGAGAGAGAGAGAGAGCTATAAAAATCAAAGAAATAATAATAATAAAGGCTGAAACAAGACGCCAATGGCGTGTCATTCCCCGAAGCACAAAGCGACTCCAATAAGAGGCATCAAAATGTCGGGAGCGCAGCAGCTGTGCGCGTTCCGGTGGATACGGGCCCGAAAACTTTCCCCAAGTTCCGTCACGGGAGGGAGGAGGGCTGATATAATGGAGGATATAACAGGATGGAGATGGAGGCGAACAGTCAAACTGTCAGATGGAGGCAGCCAGACGGAACAAAGACGAACAGAAAGACAATTACGAGCGTGCGTCGGAGCGCGCTCTCGTCGTGACGCGCGCCGCATAAACACGCTCGGCACGTTCCGCGCGGTGCAGATGGATAAGAGGAGTTACCGTGTACCCAAACCCAGCTAACCATTTAACATGTAAAACGTTTCCCAAGTGTTTCCATTAGTAACTAAAACGTCCAAAACATAATTTATTAGAGATGGAAGATTTCCATCTTAACCATTTCCATCACCATTCCTGTCAAACCAACGTCAAACCTATTACTAACCTTTAAATCAGAGGCATATATTTTATTCAAACCAACCTTAGATGTTTTATTGTAGTCTTTGATTATAGCCTTTACAAAACATGTATTACAGCCAACATTACAAAATTCAATACAGAATAGGCTGTGTTTTCAGTTTGTAATATTATAAGCAGTGTTAAAGAATAATACCACATTGTTATGTGTGAATATTGTATCAGATTTTAAGGTCAACAGATATATCTGTCCTACATCTGCCTCCAACCTATAGCCGCATTACTGTTAACAGATACTTGATTTACTATCTCTGAGTAAGTGGATTAAGACGTCTGGGTCTTTATTTATCTTGTGTTTACAGTCTTGCTCTGAGAATCTAGTTGAGTCAGCAAATCTTGTGATTGGAGATGATATATATGACCTATTTAAAACAGAATCGCATATTGCCACTAGAACATGTCGATTATAAAGAACTAAACAGCAACTCTCTGAAGAAATCATGTTTTAGGAAAAGTGGTCTGGTCTACGATCATTAAACTGATGAGTCATTTCCAGCACTTTGCTGCTTGTATTGTAGTGAATGAATGAAGCTGTTACGTGTGTGTAGGTGTGTTACGAGTCATTGTTCAGTACAGAGATGAAAGGCGACTGAGGGTTTGAGTCAGACTGACACACATGAGGGAGGAAGACAGAACAGGACGAACTGAATGTTATATAACCGAAAAAAGCATTATGGACATTAATCAACAAAAATAAAACCACTTCACCTCAAGTGTGTGTGGGGGGGAGGGCAAATTTGTACCCCCAAAGTCAACATCAACAATCAGACAAATCTAAGCAAAAGCTCCTTTTGGAGACGTCATCATTTGTAAAAATGCTATAAAAGTAGTAAATAAAGTTGTTTTATGATGCAGAATGTTTTTAGGGTTAGGGTCATACTGTGGGTTTTTTAGGTTATAGTGTTTCTAACTAGTAGTGTATAAAACAATAGAAGTCTATGGAATGTCCGCATTTAGATAAATAAACGTGTATGTGTGTGTTTGTGAGCTCAGAAAAAGCAAGAACAGAAATCTGAAATCTGTCTGTCTAGATCTCACTGTAACTGTAAGGCCAACAGACTTTCCTTTATTGTGTTAAATGCAGTGTAATTTTATGACCAAGACCCAAGAGAATAATACTGCAGTAACCAACAGAGAGAGAGAGAGAGAGAGAGAGAGAGCAGCACTGGGCATCCGCAGCACCTGCAATACACAGCAAACAGAATATCATAGCTGTTATCTCTCTCTCTCTCTCTCTCTCTCTCTCCAGTCTAACTTTCAGCTGCAGTGAGAAACTTGTACAAAAGTAGTTTTTTAAGATAAAAACATCTTCTCAGATATTCAGGACTTTAACCCCAGAAGCCCGTGACTGTCAGTGTCTATGGAAAGCTGTGTAATGTTCAATCTTTGTGTGAGTCAAAGACACGCAGAAAACAGTGATGCACACACACAGAGATACACACGGGAAACAAACACACACATTCCCACTCAGTCAAAACAGAAAACTGACAAAGCGACCTCAAAACTGCAACCTAATTTGGAATTACTTAATAATTATAGCGAATTACGCATAAAAAGATCACAAATGTCATAAATCTGATTCATTCCAGATCAACTTATGCCATCACCGCAAAAAACGCAAACCCCCCTAAATGCATTCAAAAGATTTAACATATATAAGTGAACCTATATTATTTAGCGCAAAAATATATGTAGCTATCTGTCTTTATGCTGCACTGCCCTCTAGTGGTTATAGTGTGAAAACTGTTGAGTAATAGTCATTTGTGAGTGAGGTTAATGGAGGTTATGGAGTTTGAAGTTTTAATATGATGTTGAATGCAGAGTGGAATCGTCTTATATCACTTCAACACAACTTTTGGTTTTGGTTTAGAGCTGCTGATCTTATAACAGTGAACAATTGACATCAAACCAACATCACTGCAGGCCTGTTTGATGGCCTTCATTAGAGAATTCAACAAATGAATGACATTTAAACAAGATTTAAAACAGAGTCTATGATATGAGGTACTTTAAAAAATACAGTTATTATCCAATTAAGATTCTCAGTGGTTTATAGTTGTTTATATTGCTTATGTAGCGTCATTACATTCTTTTAAAGCTTGTAACTTTCTTTCAATATTCTTTGTCTTCTTTAATATAATTATTAATACATTTTTTAATAACATGGTTTTGAGTTTTGACTGAAGTTTTGACAGAAAAATAGCCTCCTAAAATGTATTTGACTGTCAATCTTCGGCACTGATTTCTTTTGAAATATTTGTCTTGTTAAAACACTCGCTAATAAAGCTGCTGATTTGTTGCCATAGGAACTTAAATGTCCTTTGGTGCCATCTGTGATCACTCAGAAAACCTCTTTGTAGTCAGCAGGCTTCAGTTTCCAACTGTTGTTAATCCAGAGGCTTAAATATTAAGCCACTCTTTGTATTAACAGCCTTTTTCATTTCGAGACGTTGTATCTACTAGTAACACTTTGAGGCAGAAAGACAGAATTAATGAATAAACATCATTATCAGCATCCATTAGCTAAATACAGAAGAACAGACACAGAGGCAAAGTAAACTTCAAGGCCTGAAGATGTGACTTTATTAATGCAAAAATTAAAAGTGAACATTGTGCTGAGTCTCCATCGATGATTATACAGAATGACATGATGTTTGTTGAGACTGATTGTGTGTCACATGTGTGAGTGTCAGTGGAGGCCAGCGATGAGTGTCTGTCCAGCTAACAGAAAACGTTCTCAGAATATTCTCGGCTAATGTTCTCTAAGTTCTCTCAAGGTTCTCGCAGTAACATTAGTAGCAGAACTAGTTAGTAATTACAAGATTCTGACGTAGTATTATATTAAAATATGCACGTAAAATGTTTACAAATTTGCTGTCTGGCACCCCTTTAGATTCACAGACTCGAACCCTCATATAGAATAAAGCCTAAAATCATCTTTTTTTCAGATTTTTCATAAATACACATTTAATAAAGCTGCTTAGGGAAATGGAATAACTCTGTACAATGTGCAAATGTTACAAGCACTTTGCTCAAGTCTCTGACTAAAGCATTTCTTATGCACTGTTTACAAACAAGTACATACACAAGAAAGCTCTCAGTACCAAACTTGTATCAATATTTAGAAGCAACTTTTGAGTAACTTAAGATAGCAGTGATGACAAAGAGGGAATGGAAAGATGAAATCTTTATGATAGAAGCTTCCTGCAGGGGGCGCTAAGGTTGTTCTTTAAACTGTTCACAGTCTGTTGTGACCTCCTCATAGGTTAAAGTCAAAGGTCAGGTCAGACTTGGCCATCTTCTGTCGATACACACCATCAAACTTATCGTTCATGGTCACAGTAAAGATATCCTTCCACAGCCCAACACGACCTGAAGCACAAATGAGAAACACAATTAATGTCAGAGAATTATGTTAAACTCAGGTTAAAAATGACCCTAGGTTACAAAAGAAAGTTTATTAAGGAGACAGAGCGGTTTAAAAGTTATAGTCCCTCAAACTCACCTTCTACCCTCTCTCTCTCTCTCTCTCTCTCTCTCTCTCTCCATGCTCATGTACAGTTTATTTACAGTTTACCTACTGTATGCAGTGAGATCTTTCATCATCAGATCAAGCCATGAGTCCATGCACTACAAAAAAATAAACAAGAAAACAACAACAAAAACAACTAAAGAGGTGATGACAAAATAATCCAAAGCAAAGGACAAAGGACTTTTTTATATAAACAAGTTTTTATATAAAAAAGTATAAAGAAACATAACAGAACAAAGTAGATAATCGTGACATAAAACTGCTTTGAAATCAAGCCATGAAACTCAAACTCACAAGATGACAGTAAAATAAATACAACATTTCTTATCTTTTATGTCAAACCTACATAGTCTACAGAGTCATCAATTATAAATGATGCATTGGAATTTCACTTGTGAATTGTGTTAAAGTTCACGATTACTTTTGGCCTAATTGGAAACATCAATGGGGTTATTTGTCACTGCACATGAACTTCCTCGGGAAGGTCTACGTCTCTTTCTCAAGAACAAATCCCTGGACATCGGTTTTTCTTGAAAGAATCATTTATCAGCACACACTGTTTTAGAATGAAGGTATGGGGTCAATGTGTGGAAGGTCATGCAAGTCCCGGGAATGAAACAAACAGGGCATTTTATTACATGACTACTATGTACAACATCTAAACATCCATTTCTGATAGACTGACAACTTCAATAACTTTCACTGTATAAATAAAAATGCAAAGTGAATGATGCTAACTAGTGATGTCACCTAGCTAACGGGGAACGTTCTCAGAACGTTGGCTAACAGTCTCTAAAAGTTCTCTCAAAGTTCTCCAAAATGTTCTTGCAGTGGAACTTTTTAACACTATATATCATATATCACATATTCCTAAACTGTTAGATGAACATTATAAAAATGTTACAGAATTTTAAAAGTTTGAACAACACGAGTCTTACACAAGGTCGTCCGTTTGCTAGAAGATAAAGTTCCTGGCATGAAAACGGTAAAGGAACATGCCTAGAACGTGTTCTAGGTGAACTGGTGTTTTGTGTCATCTGGAATGAAATGTTCTGTTGACCAGAACACAAGATCAAACCCATGACCTTGCAAACTGTGATGCTGAGGGTGTCATGCTCAACACTGGAGCTACAGAAAGAGAGCTTGTAACACTTGTGTAGCTCCTGCTGGTCTCTCACCCCTGCAGATGGACAGAGCCTCAGAGTTACAGCACTGCTCAATCAGCTGACTGCAGCTCTCCACCAGGTTCTCCAGCTGAGCTTTATCACACGAGATGCCCAGAAACCGGGCCAGCTGCTCCACCAGAGTCCCCAGATCCTTCAGAGAGAGGAACATGAGCAGGCAGGAGAGAGAGAGAGAGATAAAGTAGTAGTTTTAAACAATCAAACCGTTTAAACAAGAAATTGAGGATAAGGAAATTATTAAATAACAATTTATCAAATAATAATTTTAATGTAAAACGGATATAAACTGTAATAATTGTAAAACCACATTGCTCATGTAAACACAATAAACAAATTTTCCAGTGTTTTATATTAAATATTGTATATTATTTCCTACATTATTTCCTTTTAATGCCACATATAGACTCTAGACCTCTTACACAAGTTTATCAGCTACATGAACACTGACTGTGATAAATGCAGGACATACTATCTGTTCATCTATATATTCTCCCTCAATATTATTGAGTGTGTGACTGTTTCATGTTTTTACGCTGGACTCTGATCTCTCTTAATCTGCCACAAAGATACAGCGTAACATTTGTTTAGACAGACTGAAGATGTGACCCCCCCCCCTCTTATTCATACATTAAAACCCTCTTTAAACACTACTGAGTGAGGCAGTATACTATTTGGAACACATCCGAAATAAAATAAGTGAGGTAAGGAGACCAGAGAGAGAGAGAGAGCCTGCGTTTGTATGTGTGTGTGTGTGGGAGTCAAAGCAATGGAGTCTGTACCTTGTACATGTCCTCATATTTCAGAAAGAGAACATTAGAGTCCAATCGATGTTCCCAGAATTCCTGCACATGTTCGAACCAGGAGCCGTATCCCACTACAGGCCCGAGAGAGAGGAAGTCAAAAACATGCTCATCTCAACCCCAGTTTCTCTTTTTAGGCAAAACTTCAGACTGTATCTTGTAGAGCTGGTGTGACTGTGGGGGTCTTACGCTTGTCATTCATGAATCTTCTGCAGAACTCCTGGAAGGTTCCTCTGTAGCTCATGGTTCTCAAAGAACGGTGGAACTGGTAATAGGAGACCACCAGATCTTTAGGGTTCCTGGCCATGTATATGACCTGCAGACAACACATGGATGTGTGTGTGTAAAGTGATAATCACATTGAACGCAAAGCGATAAAACGCTTCAGTCATTTACATGGTTTACGATGTATCTGAGAACAGCGATATTACTTTTGTAAAATATACAGTATAGTATACAGTACAGTATAGATTTCAAAAATTCAACCAATAGCAGTACAGCTTTCACTTTAAATTCAACCAATAGCAGTACAGATTTAATTTTGTCAGCATTTGCCAAATGTCATCCCCCCATTTCAGCATGAAACGCTATGTGTTAAAACTGACCTTGCCTTCTCCATTGTGCATTGCTGTGGGCAGGAATCGGTAAGGCAGGTGACTTTTAATCAGACGAGGGGACGTGAGTTCCTGTGAGTTAAACCACAATGATCAGAGGTTAAATCTCATGGCTTCAGTGATGACTATGTTGTTTAACAGGTTTGTGTGTGATAGAGAAAGTTTACCTGGATAATCTCCAGTCCTGGCTGTGGATACTCCAGTACAGGAAGTTGTTCATCAATGTTCATGAGTCCGATCTCATCTGGATCAGCACCCTGGCTTACCAGATACACAACCTCCTGTAACAAACTCGTACCTAAATGCATGAGAGGAAGAGAATTATTTTATGTGAATAATTTTTCTTACTATTAGTTGCAACCTTATGAGGAAAAAGTTATGAAACAACCAAAAATATTTAAAAGTCATCCTGTAAAAATCACATAAACACATATTTTCAGAACGAATTTCCACGTGGGTTTTGGTTTAGCAGATACCATGTGCATATTCAAGAGTCATAAGAGTTATTCAGGAATGTATATAATTTACAGAATTTATATCATCAATACAAACATATGCAAAGCTAAACAACTTCTCTGTTTTACACTCGTCTTTTGGTTTGTTTTGTCTTTCATGTTAAATCTGTAGCAATGATATCTGTCACTGATACAGGCCTTCGGTTTCCTGCCTGCACAGCTGCAGGATTTAAGATGGCACCTGCACTTCCTGTCCAACTTGTACTGCTTGCTTTTTTTGATGCAGGATAACAAAGCAGGTTTGGGTGTCTTAGTCCTAAATGATACAAACATTGTATTGGTTGTCATCAGGGTGTTATGTAAGTTAATCGCCACGGCAACAGTCAATCCACCCGTCGCGATCAGGGCGCCGCGCTGCGCCTCTGCGGTGACCCGCATCTGACTGACATAATATGTTTGAACGAAAGATTTCATATTTCATAATGTAAAATGTTTCTTTGTTGATGATTTACACAATGTTAACAAAGCCATGATGATTCGTCTGTAAAACAAACATATCTTTATTTGTCAGGAACTTAATAACTATTGTTTATGTTTACCAAACAGGCCTTGTGTCATTATTATCATAAATCAATGGCCTGTTTGTATTTTTATTAACAGACTATCTTATTTCGTACAACCTAAGCCATAATACATATGCATATAAAAATAAATATGGAGAAATGTGATTTTGTAGTTGCATAATAGACATACAGTCAGAACGATTATACAGTATTATGGTGAGTCGTGCGTTTAATATTTACGTCCATGCGTGTATTTTAATACCTGACTTGGGGTAAGTAACAATCCATATGTCGCTACTTCTTAAGGAAAAGTTGGCGATCTCGTCCATCTTGCCTCTGCAGAAAGGAGGGAGTCGCACTCCATCAAATTCGAAGTATTTGCTCTCGTATTCAATCGGGGTGCTCGGCGTGTCCACCTCGCTTTCCGCCATCCTTTCCAACGATAACTACACCGAAAGCCTGGAGGAATTGATTTGTAGATATTTAGGTTGACGAGGTCGCATTTGTTATCCACCAGCCCGATTGTTTGGCAAAGACGTGCCGCTTTGCGTGCGTCCTGACCTTCAGCCAATCAGGTGGAGGAGAGATGATGTAATGGGATTCTCTCTGATGCTCAGCATCAGCACCGGTCGTCTGGGCGTGGCCACATGCATGCAAATAACTTCTTGCAAAGACAGCATATGATTGGTTAAAAAACAAATTATCTTTCTGCATGTATACAGTCGGTAGAGACGTGACAATATGATTTAACATTGATCTTATAATAATAATAATATATATATATATATATTAACAGGTTAATAGGGTCAATAATAAAGTTTTATTTAAATGTATATTTGAATGTATATTAACTGATTATTTTAAGCGTTAAAAAATACAATTTTGTTTGTTTATTCAATTTATGAAAGTTAAAAAGTGTTACCACTTCGATTAGTGTAGCCTCAACAGCGTTGAGAAAAGTAACACGAACCGCGTGACACCGCATTGAGGAAAGTCACACAAACCACGTGACAACGTCTTGCGTAAGTTCAGGCGTGGCCTGAAGAATAATTTTCACGTTACTAAATTACACTGGAGAATTTAAACCACTAAATGAAATCAAATACAATTAGTAAAGAGTTAAAATAAGAGAATTACTATTTAAACCCCCATGTTGCATGATCAGAAACAACTTCTGCTGGTTAGCACGCTAAGCCCCGCCCATTCGTATATACCAGTATCATATGCAGTTCTGTGTGTCTGTATTTATGAGCTTCCGCATGTTTCCTATCGGATAAATGCTGTCAAACTCGATAACACACGACCAAAAGTCACCAAACAGCGCACACTCTTCAAACACACACATGGGAGGACCTATAAAAGACACGATTTCCATGCAAAGACCTAGAGAAACGTAAACAACAGCGTCTCAACACACATTTCAGTCATGTTTGATTTAAAGGACGGCTGGAATCTGTCATTCGCCGGATGCGGATTTTTAGGGATTTATCACATCGGTGTTGCGAGCTGTCTACTCGAGCAAGCGCCCTATCTAGTGCGCGGAGCCGCCAGGATCTGCGGAGCGTCCGCGGGCGCGCTCACCGCCTCCGTGCTCACTGCTGAGGCTTGTCTGGGTATACACGTCTTACTAAAGCTGTTTTTATATATGCATTATTTTCCTGTTATGCAAAAACATAAAAAGCTTCTCATGCATTTCTTTTAAAAGCAAATCTTTGCATTGCAAACTATGCATTTCACATTCATTTGATAGACACGTATTAATTCTGTATGTGATAATAAAGCAAACTGATGCATAACTAAGAACTGAGATTTGTAGAGAACTATTGGACATTTGAGCAAAAAACCTCCCAGCTGTAACAGTTTAGGTTGTATAAACGTTTCCCTAGCGTTTTCATCAAGTAACAAAAAACGTTAACATGTTATTTTGAACGTTTAAAACGTAATTTTTGGATGTTGTATTAATGTGATTGCTTGGTTATAAAAACGTTGTCTAATTTTTTTAATTCAGTAACGTTTTTAAAATGTTCCACTAGCAACTTAAGAATGATGTTTTTGATATGTACTTAAAAAACGTTCTACTAACGTTACTGCAAGAACTTGTGATAACTTTGAGAGAACGTTTGCATGATTACATGAAATAAATAACCTTTAAACCCGCATATATTGTAAAACACTTTTACTTTCATATTATACAGAAACTGATTCAGACATTATTTAACCTTTGTTTAGAGGTTCAGTGTGTTGATGAGAGCAAAGGTGAAAAACTAAACGCTTATATCTATAGTACAATTTCACCAGATACAGGGAACGTTATCAGAGCATTACATAATGTTCTCTAAACATTCCATCAAAAACATCCTCGCAGTGACATTAGTAAAATGTTATTTTTACATTATTTGTGAAACAAATTAAAATGTTATTTTTAAGTAGTTTAAAAAACTGGATGTTATTCAATTCTTTGTGTAACGTGTTTGTGGTCTGTTGGTTTAGAGAAATGTTGTGCGGATGTTATTGAAGTTGCGAAGGAGGCACGGAAGCGGAATTTGGGCCCTTTGCACCCGACCTTTAACCTGGTGAAGGTTTTACGCGCAGGCCTCCATCGTGACCTGCCATCCAGCGCACACACGCAGGCCTCGGGCCGGCTGTGCGTGTCCCTCACACGGGTCACGGATGGACAGAATGTTCTGGTCTCAGACTTCAGCTCCAAAGATGAACTCATCCAGGTGTGTTTGTGTGGTGGGCTTGTTACCTGTTACCATAGAAACAGAGTTCAGAATTTGGTCGTCTGTCCAACAAACAGCTTAATTACTTTTTATGTTCCTTTATCTAAATGAAAATTGTTTAATAGGATCATAACGTGACAAAATATGACAGTTTCTCCCACTTTTGATAAATGCCCATAAAAATGATGTCATAACTAGTTTTGGAGCAGTGCACTAGAGGTCATTATGAAATGTCAAGGCAAAGTTCACTACTTAAACCATCTGCTGGTTAATTGTCTGTCTGAATAAGATGAACTACATTTTTAACTTCTTTTTGTCTTTTGTCTGTCTGTTTTGTCTCATATATTCTCAGGCTCTCGTTTGTAGCTGTTTTATTCCTATATACTGCGGTTTAATCCCTCCTGCGTTTCGTGGTGTGGTAAGTGATAAAGTTCATTCGGTAGTGATGTCATTTTGAAACTGAGCTGATTGGTCTTTTCATGAGGTGACATGAGGCTGCAAAGCTGGAATTATTTCACTTGGAAGAATTAGGACGTTGTAGCCGGAGTTTATTACTGTTGCTTTACAGAATTCAGTCGCATTGACAATGTGAAATATGTTTGTTGTAACTTTCCTCTGGTGATTACAGCTTCAAACTGTATTTTTCCTGTGTTTGGTGAATAATTAAGCAGAATGTTCTCTCCTTCTTTCCGGTTCCCCCAGCGATACGTTGATGGCGGGATCAGCGACAATCTACCTCAGTCTGAGCTGAAGAACACCATCACAGTCTCGCCGTTCTCAGGAGAGAGTGACATCTGTCCCAGAGACAGCTCCACCAGCTTCCACCAGCTGCGGTTCACTAACACCAGCATCCAAGTCAATTTAGACAACATGTACAGGCTCAGCAAAGCCCTGTTTCCTCCAGAGCCAAAAGTGGGTGTGGCCTAACATACATCACACACACTCATTGGCTGGCATTCATGTTTAATCTGTTCTTAAGACCATATGTTCTTTCACATTCAGATTTTTTTCATTTATGTGGGTTCAGAGCTTTAGTGTCATGTGTCTGGATTTAAAGCAGTGCTTAGCCCAGGGTTAAACATCAAATTAACCCAGGATTAAACTAAAGCAGGAAAAGCCACATAGTTTCTGTCTTATTTATTAGTCATTTAAGTTTGTTTTGTCTATCAATCAATATAAGTTATTTCCTAACTTAATTGTTTTGGTGTTTATGGTTTCCGTTATGGTTTTAACTTGTGCGTGTTTGGCAGGTGTTAGCTGAGATGTGTCAGAGTGGGTATAAAGACGCCCTCCGATTCCTCCAGGAAAACAGTGAGTTCTCCTCGTTTCCTGTTTGTTTGATGTCATGCTATTCTTTAGAGGAAATAACAAATGATCTCTCTTTGTAGATTTGCTACAGGTGGCCTGTCCAACTGCAGACATGGCTCTGATGGAGGCCACGCCAACCTGCTGCTGCCCAGGCAATAAAAATCCAGTCGTCATGGAAACCACAAAACAGTGGGTGCTGCGGAGGCTCCGCCTCTTGCGAAAGCAGCACTGGTGGTTGGATGAACAGCTGGTCAACAACCTGCCCACGCCCATTAAGAAAGGTGGAGAGATTGTGCATTCTAACATTCTTTGGCATTAAACGCTAAAGGCTAAAAAATGTACCTGTGATGTAACAGGAAGTTTTAAAAGAGGAAGTTTTTGTCACTGTTTTATGTGCATGTATTTGCAGTGTTTTGTGAGGCCTGCAGGGAAAAGCACGGCCTACTGGCGCAGGTGTCTGGTTTGTTGCCAGTGCGTGTGGCTTCATACATGTTAATGCCATACACACTGCCAGTGGAATCAGTTTATTCTGCAGCCCAGAGGTCAGTTTATATTTGTATACATTACACACACACACACACACACACATATGTACATATAACATATAAAACAAAGGTTAAAAACGTTTGTAAATGTAGAAATAAACATGAAAGGGACAGTTCACCCAAAAATGAACATTTTCTCACCCTCATTTCATTCCAAACCTGAATGACTTTTTCTTCTGTGGAACACAAAAGAAGATATTTTGAGAAATGTCTCAGTGGTTTTGTGTTAATACAGTGGAAGTCAATGAGTGCCACTGTTGTTTGGTTACCAACGTATTTAAAAATATCTTCCGAGTTCCTTTAAATGTAAGTGTTGCTTTTCCATGTTGCATTCAGATGCTTTATAAGGTTCTGTTGATGTTTGCAAGGTTTCTGGAATGGCTTCCCGAGGTTCCTGCAGATGTGTGCTGGTTTGCGGAGGTGGCAGGAGGTGTTTACAGACACGCTTGGAAAGATGCAGCATCAGAGAGCCGCGGGTACGACCAGCAACATTCGTTCTGTTCTTTTAACACAAGCGATAATACAGAATCCAGACTCAATGTCAGCTGGTGTACTGAATCAACTTCACCATAAATTTCACTCCAAAACTAAATGTTCTTCTGCAAAGAAATCGGCAAGCATTTACTCACCTGCCTAGCGTATTGTTCTCTATTCAGTCGTTTGTTTTTTGTACCAGATGTGGTTACGTTGTTATCTGACACCTTATTGGATGTTTTGTCATCTTATTTTTGTATCAGCGCCCCTTTGAGAAGATGTGTGAGTGAACCACCATCAGTAGACCTCCAGAAACCTGTCCTGGAGCAGAAAGGACATCTGCCTCTCTCTGCCAGCACCCTCGAGGGTTACAACTGGACCTTCCCAGAGTTTTTCCAAGAAGCTTCCCCTGTCCAATCACCAGACAGTCCTAACACCTCAAGCCCCTCCCACAGGCAGAGCTGCTTTTTCATTGACCAGCAGGACAATCACTAGTGCCAAATGGACCAATGCCAAAGCTTATAGTGTAAAACAAGACACCATCACAAGAACTCCTCTTTCCTGATATTATTGTGGCCAAATGAGGCCAAATTTATCTCCATTCAGAACCAAAGATGTGTTTTACATTTGAGTGTATAAGCACACGTGTTGTATCAGTCGGTTTCTTCTAATGTTGAAGTTTACATTGCAGTTGGTGCTAATTCTTTTGTGAGACCTCATGTCTTGAAATACAGTTACACATGCCATGCGTGTGTGTGCGCCACACGTGTACAGTCAAATAAAGAGTCTTGCTTTTGATCTCAAATCATGCTCATGAGTTATTGTAAATAATGAATTCACAGATCCGACCAAATGGGGGCAGCAGTGAGTTCACCGGCAGGATGTTTGTTCTGGGAGACTGTTGAGTGTTTGTCAAACGGGAGCTGAGTTAGGCACTGTTCATCTTTACACAGTTATGTTCACAGGCAGTTCCAGAAACACCGTGATACAGTGTGTCAGCTGTCTGGCCTTCAATACCGTCTCAGTCTCACAGCCGGTTCTAACCAGCTTTAGGAAGACACGGAAGACACAGACTCAAGGTCAGCACAAATACTTCTTCAAAATGACAAATATAAAAATAACATGACCCCAGTATGACCCCAGTAATCCTCCAGTACAGGTATGATGTATTTGCTGATCTACATGATATGTTTTGATTTCATCACCAGGTGACCTCAACTTTATCTTTTCTTTGCTTCTCCTGCTAGTTCTTGAGTCAGAACTTGTTCTAAGAACTCAGTTCTTGAACTGCTAGAGTCAGTTTATTGTTAAGTATTTTCCTGTATTCTTATACTCAGTGAATTCAAGAGAGTTTGTTGTGGTTTCCTGATTTGAAGAAACACTCTGAATTCTTTGGTTTTGATGCCAAAAATAAGCTTTATTGCTAATGCAATAAGCCAAGTTATCTGTAGAAAACTGAGGCTGTTTGGTCAGAGAGGGGTTTATATAGGGGTCTTCTTACGCAAACCTGTCAACTTGAGATATTGGGGGGCCTCTGGAATTTCCATTATAATTTGAAACAGATCCAAGAGGCCCCTTTACAATAACATGAGATTTCTCAAACCTTAAATCATAAGACTCGCTTGCATACACAATAACAGGAGAGAAATAAAATCTTGCTCAGGAACAAGGTGGAATATTTTTTATTAACAAGAGTATAAAAAAATCAAGTGTAGTTAAAGGGAATATAGTCATTTAAGTTAACCACTTATTTTACTATTATAATAATTGTCTGCAAATGTCCACATACAATCTCATCAGGACACGAGGGAGTCGTGTGATGAGGACCCTGACTTCCTGTTAGTGAAACAATAGTCTCTCAACTCCCATGACTTCCTTTAGAGTAAACAAAACAGTAAATGATATTGTATGTGGTGAGTAGTTTAACTTATAATAGTTAAAGTAGCTTATAGTTATCTGTGATGGCAAAAGTGTGAAGCGAGAGTATTTATCTTTTAATGGAAGTTTGCTAACCAAGACAGGAAGAAATAGAAACATAAAAGTGATTTTGATGCAGTGAGGTAAACCATATATATATATATGGATGTGTATATATGTATATATATATGTGTGTGTGTGTGTGTGTGTGTGTGTGTGTGTGTGTGTGTGTGCCCTAGATAGGAAACATGTGGGCACTTTTAGGCCTTCCCATACAATAGTGACTATACTAGTTGGATAACTGGTTAACATATATGGTTATATGGTTATGGTTTTCTGATTAACAAAAAATATTCCACAATATACTTTATATATAGGTTAGGGTTAGATTACCCCCCCCACACACACACACACACACACACACACACACACACACACAGATCCTCAAGGTCGAGATGTTCAGCTTTCTCACTCAGACTGGAGAACAGCTGGTTTATACAGAGAAAACAGGATGCATTTTTTTCACCAAAAACTCCATACAAGACAAAAACAGCTTAATCAAATGACCAATGGTCTTTGTAGCATACATCTGTTATTAATAAAGTATTCTCATACATAGTGTGTTATATAACAAACATATATAATGTGTTATATGTTTTATATAACAAAAGACTTGGTATACCTTATTGCTTAATGTTATGAGTAAATAACAGCAGCGTGTGTAGTAGATTTTAATAGTATATTTGTGTTTACATAGTTTAAAAGGGTACTGGGGGGTCATGTAAAGACCGGCACAGCCTATAGATATACAGGATAAGTGCAATGTATGCATGGTTTAAAAATACGGTAAATTCAAAGAAGGGTAACTTAGACTATAGCTAAATATATGATCAAGCTGACATATGCAGAAAAACACCACCTGTCACAACTGAGTGCTGTAGGGTCCAAGAGAGCTTTATATAGGGGTCCTGGCACGCAAACCTGTCAACACGAGTTATTGGGGGGACCTCTAGAGTTACCATTATAATTTGAAACCGATGCAAGAGCATCCTTTACAATGATATATTTGCTCGCATCTTCAATAACAGGAGACTCGCTTGCATACACAATAACAGGACACTGCGGCACACATAATAAATAGAAAATATCACCTATGATTAACCAATTTGTAAATGATTCCTTTATACTTAGGGGCTCAAACAAGAAAAGAAAATTCCACAACATGTGATATTCATCAACCTTTAAACGAAAGTTTTGGACAAGTATATCTGATCACCTTAAAAAATAAATGGCCATGTTTCCAATGTGTTAGTTTGTATCTGACATTAATATACATCATTTTAAGAACTAGCCTTGTTTGCGAGCTTTGTTTCGCATTCAATGTGCTGTTTATAGCAGCTCATCTCTGCAGGATGTTGCGGTTTTAATGCGGCGCTTCTTTGTGTTTCTGCAGATGTTGGACGCGTTCATTAAAACCGCTTTAATGGAGCTCAGGTTGTTTCCACAGGAAAGGCAGATAAACAGACGTGCACAAATAAAACATTCACATGCATTCATTAATGCATATCTAATGCATGCATTTGCACGATTGCACGTCACGGGAAGAAACGATGGTGATGGTTTGTAACTTAAAATTTCTAATTTAGATGCAGTTTTGTGTTTCCCTGACGTCAGCGCGCACTGAAGCCCCTCCTTTTCCATGCGTCTCCATGTGTCGGGCTCGGACACTTTGATATAAGTTCATGGACCTTTCGTTTTTACATTTACGTTATTGTGAAGGTCGTAAGTTGGAGATGCAACGTTGATGCAACGTTAAAGACACGCGCTTTTCACGCGGAGTATCTTTTCGTGCCGGACAAGTTTGGAGACGTAAAGGACGCAGACTGACACAATGATTTGTGGAAATGAGCCGTAAATTGTAAGTATAACATAATACAGAGTCAGTTATTTACGTAAATAACAGCGTTATTAGTAGGTTGCATGCATTTCATGCGTTAGTTCTTGCGTCTATGCTGGTAATGCAGAAATGCAGTGTTTGCATGCAGTAAAACAGCTGAGCGTTTGATAGAGGGACCAATATAATCTTTACAGGAAGGACACGCCTCATAAATCTGGTTTCTATTGTTGTGGATTTTTATAATCTGTAGTCTCTAAATTCTTGCAGATAGTTTATTTTAAAGAAAGCTCTCAGAGTTGTTGTGGCCAATCTACAGTTCCTCAGTTGTTTAAAAGGTAAAAGTTCAGAGTCAGAAGTTTCAGGTGTCAGAAGAATGACTTTATTGTGAAACAACAAGAGAAGATAACAGCTTCACATCCAATCTGCTCTTACAGGACTTTATAGGTTTTTCTTATCGGGCTTTACCCAGTGTGTTTTTATTATGCACCCTTTTTCTTTTCGCTCCACCTCAAGGGTTTCGCCACTATTATTTCTTTTCTTGTTCTGATTGGTAATTTAATGGTGAAAAGTCCCTCTCAGCCCACCTTTTTCAAAATTAACAATCTTTACCATATATAGTTAATAATTAACACTTGATTTTTCCCATATTCATATTACCCATATTCTGTTCCTTGTTCTTTGCCCATATCCCTTTTTCTCTTACATGTTTTTCTGCTCGTAGGCCTTTGTGTCACGTTATTCAATACAAGCAATACCCTTCTTGGGCCCAGTAAAGTTTTAATATATATGTAAAAATTTCTCCAATAGAGTCATCTAATCATACAATACTGAACTTCATGTTTATTCCTTTCTCCTATTGCCACATGTCCACTGAGAATACTCGTATCTTGTTTTGCTCAACTTTGCCGTTTCGCCACCATTAATATTTAACATCCATAGCATTTGAATCTAATGGTGAAGAACAGTAGCTTCTATATTTTTTTAAAATCATTATTCATTACATAGACCTCCTGCAAAGTTCAATTCATTTCTCCAATACTTTAAGGACTTTAAGGTGGCGAGGAAGATTTTATTTAACCAAAGTAAATTGGTTTACCAGTATAAGTGCTATTTTCTATTCATTATGTGTGCCACCAGTCTCCTATTGTGTATGCAAGTGAGTCTCCTGGTATTGAAGGTACAAGCACATCTCATATTATTGTAAAGGGGGGTATGGGGGGGTTGGGGGGGGGTTAGGTAGACGATCATGAATGGGACAGTGGTGGAAAAATGTATCAGATGAGTGATTGTCACAATGGCACATTTAAAGAGCAGCGGAGAGAAGATTTTTGTGTGGGTTGCGTTCTCCGCTCACTGGTAAACACATTCCTTAGTATGTCAAGATAACCCAAATGTTTGCTCGGCCAGTTAGGAAGCTTTGCATTTCTATTGGGAATGGGTTAATAAGGGATGAGAAAGGCACTTATTTTTGACTGTCACTGAGACAAGTGATGCCTGGTACAGAGTAATTTTGCAGATTCCACACTGAAACCTGAGCTGATGTTTAATGCAACATGAGAGGTGCACCATTTGGGAGGGGGAGCGAGCCTGGCCAGCTTTCTCTCTCTCTCACTCGGAAGGCTGTCTTTAGCTGCACCTAGTTTTTAGAGTATTAAAGAGGGGGAAAACTTCAGCACCAGCAGGAGCTCAGCCGTGGGATAAGTGCACATCGCCCGGCATTTCTCAGGGAAAAAGTGTTGCTTACCTGCCAGGACTGAAACGGGCTCTCCAGTCTAAAGGTGAAGGTGATGATGGTGTACAGTACGCTTTGCCATCTCATATAATCATATTTACTACATTTAAATAACCACTTATTTACCAGGACCACTTTCTCATTGCATTTATTAAACTCTGTTTCATTGACTTATATTTTTCCAACGTATTTACTATTGCTGTTTAACAGTTACTATATTCATTATTACATTTATCACAATCATTTTTTCCCCCTTTCTTTCATTATTGCATTAATTGTGATTATTTTAATTGGTTAAAATACATTAATTGTGATTATTTTCATTGGATTAAATCAATTGTTTTACTTATCAGATTTATTCAGACATTTATTGAAAGTGTTTTCATGAATTAAACTGCTTATTGTTGAAACAGTTACATTTATTACATTCATTAAAGCTTCTTCATTATTGATATTTGTGGACCTTCATTTGATACCTTGTTTCTCGATACTCAACCTCTATTTCTGACGCTTTTAGTCAGACTTGATGGATTCATCAAAAACTCATTCTAATTCACAGAGAAAAATGTGAAAGCCATGACATCTTATCTGTAGTGTTTTGTATGATGAGCATAGATATTTGTTTGCATTCGTGATGAAGATGTTTCTAGAAAGGGTTTTATTGCTTAGCAGAAATATTCTTTGCACGGTGCATTTAAAGTTCTTCATGGTTTCTAATGCAAACGTAGTTTGCACTAGTTACGTGGTTAAAATAGGTTTAAAGTGGTTCAAATGGGTCTCCAGAAAACTCAAGAGAGACAAAAACAAGCAAAAATGGTAAAAGGTTAATACTTCATTAATACCGTTTCTGTTACTGTTTGTCCAGCATTAAGGCAGCCAACTTTGAAAACAAGGTCTTTATAATGTCACACTTTTTACACACACTATTTACACACACTATTTATCTGTACAGTTTAAATGTTTCTTTATACATAAATATACAGATGGATTTTTTTTTAGGAAGGCCGTCCCTCACACAAAAATTCATTATATTTGGGGGTGAAGCATAAATTATATCCTTTTTACATGTTAATAATCAATAATATTTCTCCCAGTAATAATAATGATTTGAATATGATTAAGACCCGGGTTGATCCATCAAACTGAAACAAAAGCATTTATTATGAAATACAGCTTACTGCTATATATTGGCAGAATGCTTCTGAGTATGAGAACGAATGTTGTATCACAATGTTTTGGGAACGTTCTCCAGTCTGAGTGAGAAATCTGAAACACCTCGACCTTGAGGAGTGAAGATTTTATTTAACCAAAGTATAAAGGAATCATGTACAAATTGGTTTATCATTATAAGTGCTATTTTTGGCATCAAAACCAAAGAATTCAGAGTGTTTCTTCAAATTGGGAAAGGGGGGAAACCACAACAGGACGTGTGTGTGTGTGTGTGTGTGACACTAATGAATAAGACACTTATCTCTTGGATCACATGACCTATGACCTAATTTTCTGTATTTGCTTTTTTAAACTTCTTTTGTTTTCAGGATGCTAATTTTCTAATTAGCTTACAGACCAACTGCACCACGAGAAACCTTCATCATGCAGGAATCCTGGAGTTCAAATCAGCCTCCGCCTGTGTTCCAGAAATCACCCCCGCCGTACCAAGACACCCGGTATTACCAACCCAGAACACAACAACCTTATTTCAGCCCCCAACTGTACACCCAAAACCAGACCAAACATTCTCCTGGACAGCAGGAGGTGGTGAGTTACTGTAACGTTCCTCAGGCAATATGGTCCAATACAAACACTTGTGTTCCTTTTCAACGAAATCAGTGTGATGGACCAATAAACCAGAGTTTTCCCCAGCAACCTTTCACAGGTCACCCTCAACCCAACGGGTCTTCAAACGGTTCTGTGTATCATGGCCAAGTCAACACACAGTCATGTTCATACATTTGCACCCGGCAGAACTACAGAAACACAGGCCCAGTGAATACTGATGTTGGCCCTGAACAAGCTCTGAAATTCTGGACTCCGATTTCAGACCATGGAAGATCTAGACCAATGGCTGTGGCTAATGATAACACCAGGGGTTGGAGTTACCACGTTTCTGACAATGGCAGGTTTTGCTCTATCGCAAATCAACAGCAACCTCCAGCTCCAAGACCAGCTAACCTTCATCATCAGCATCATCAACACTCTGGACAACAGCAGACACCCGGACAACTTCTCTTCTGTCAAGGCCAGAGTGGAACGTCAGTTTGTTATGCATATCACAATTCTGTCACACTGCCACCTGCTGGACCAGAGAAGAATAATTTACCTTTAATGAACTTTCAACAGAGTCAGACAGAACTCAACTCAACTCAGTCTCTGAGCGATCCAAACAGTGCTAGCCATACAAACAGTAACACATATAACATTAACCAGAGCTCTCAAGACCAGTTTAACCCCACTTCCAGGCCTGATTTGAACTTGAAACGTTACATTAACACAAAACTACATCAGCTGTTTTGTTCAAATGACACCAGACAAGGTTTTTATAATGGTTTGGCAACAAAAACGCAGTCATCAGATAACGGGACAGTCTGTAACTCAGGCTCGAAGTACGTTTTTTCAGAGCTTAATTTACAGTCTGTTGCTGAACCCCCTAGCGAAAGAATAAATCACGGTGAAACTCAGAGGGACTATTTTAACAAGTTACCCACCATAAACACAAACATGTCTAAAGAGAACAATGGGCTTATGTCACGGTCTGCTCTAACAGGCACCCATCAGGAGGGCAGAATGGAACAGAGCCACACGGAGAAGAGACAAAGTAGAACAGGTCAAAGTGAAATTATATACAGTACAGATCCAGCCGACTGTCTTGAAGCTGTGTTCGCTCTACAGAAAAGTTTACAGCAAGTGAACAAAGCCGTAGCAATCGTCCCACCCATTTCCCAACAGACCTCAAACACAGAAGAGATGCACAATGTCGGCCCACAGGTTGTTGACAGCCCTCCTTTAAAGATCAGCGCTGTGTGGTCGCTAGCCGAAGTGTGTGATTCGCAAAATCCTTTCGCAAAAGTAAATGACAAGCTCACCTACAACCCCTTGCCAACGGTTGGGGAGGATGACAAAATCAGAACTGAAAACGAAACCCTGAACAACATGGCAGGTGCTTGCATGACTCAACGTACAGAGATGAGCTCTGCTAGCCCGACAGCAGGATGTCAAAACAACATGCTGAAGAGAAACTGTGATCTAAGTGATGCTGTATTTGAGCTGTCCAATGTGCCGGTGGTTGGGTACACACTGGAGGAACTGATGAACTTAGTAAAGTCCTTGGAGATGACAGACTCATCGGCCGGATATACAGAGAAACCTGAGAGCGTTTCTGATCGAATCCTGGAGCTGTACTGGAATGGGAACAAAGAAAACCTGATGAAGCACATTAAAGCTTTAAATAAAGTGAGGCGGTACTCAGTTGTGGAAAGTGTGAAAAATGACAAATCTGTGGTATTTGAAAGCATCACACCTGAAAACCTTAAGAAAGTGTCAAATTGTGCAGTCGTCAATAATAGGATGTATTCATTGTCTGAAGAGTTCAGGTCTTCTTGGTTAAACGTTGATGGTCAGCCAGCGGACATTGCCAAAGTGCTTTTAGAACCACTGTCAGATGACATCACTCTGCCCAGGGACGTGTCACAAATCGTCAGAAATTTCACTCAAGTCACTGAGATTACATCACCGAGTGCAGAGGAGCATGTGAAGCCTGAGGAAGGTCCTGAGGATGTTTGCACATCTTCTGAGGAAAATGCAGAAAATGGAGAGGAGGAAACAGACACACAAAACAAAGATTCAGATGCAGACATTCCTGAAGTAACATTGCTGTGTCATGCCCCTAACCAACAAGAAACATCCCAGAAACAAGATGACATCAGGCAACATCAAAAAAGTCTAAACACAAAACCTACAGACCTTTCACCCGTAGCAGACGTGTGTTCAGGGGAGCTTAATTTCTGTATTACCACCCAGGAAGTCCTAAAATCAGACGGTTTTTCAGACGGTGCAAAAAGTTGTAATGGATCTTTTTCCAAAGAGCCCCATAGTAACTTCATTGACACAATGCAGCTAGAAGATATTTCTGATGATGAGAGCAACGATTCCTTGGTGATGGGCATTACTGTGCTATCATCTGAAGATGCTCAAAAAATTTTCCAACAGTTTGAAAAGGAACCTCAACGTAACATTAAAATTGCATCCCCTCGATCAGATGTCAAGCCCCCAGAACTTGTGTCACACTTGAACTTACCCAGCCAGCCAAACCCTGAACAGAACAAAGCAAAGATTTGCTCTCGTTGTGGAACCAACAGCACTGTGAAATTCAATTCCACTTACGTGACACACAATGATAGACTTTTTTGCTCCACGTGTTGGGACACGGCACCATCACTTACTGTAGAAATGAAATGCTGCTCTTCTAAAAGAAATGAGACGCATGTACTCCACAGTCTCACTAACGCAAAAGAACTGGGGCAAGACCAAAGTCCACCTTCTTTGAAACCAGAGTTCCCAAAGACATTTCCTGCTTCTGCTGTGGCCCACAATGCAGATGAAGGACCGGCTGAAAAACCTGAAGGTGAGAGCATGTTAAAATCTGTTCTGATCAAAACATCTGACATTGAAAGCACTGTTGAACTGGAGCTCACCAAAGATGAAAACTCAGAGAAAACAAGTGTATCCACACCTCAACTTCTCACACAATGCCACAAAGCATGTATATCAAAATCTGGCGAAGGTCAGAAATGCAGCCTTGTGAGAAACACAATCAAATCCAGGCAAGAAAGAGAAGATCCTTCTTCAGAGACAGACAGAACTTTCCAGAAGAGTCCAGAAACAGTGAGAGAGGAAACATCTGAATGTTCAGCAGCAGTCGTGACGCTAGAGATGGGTGAAGAAAATTGCCCAGTGAAGAAAATGAAAACAAATCAAACTAGAAGAGTGAGCTTTGCATTATATGGGTCTAATTTCAAACATCAACGTGATGAACAGGGGCAGAATTTTTCGCCCCCCGCTTCCTTAATAGTCTCCAATGCAGGCAGAGATTCGTGGAAAAAACTGTGTTTTCTCCAGACACAACGCTTTTCAGCACCCGCTACTTTAACTCTCTCCACTGCTTGCAAAGATATTTCTAGCATGACTTCTGCCAGAAAAAAAGTTCACGACCGGTGGCGTAGCACTTTCATATCAACAACACAGAGGACCTCTCCTTCCAAATCACCACAGAAGAAGAAAATGCAAAAACCCCATGAAGTCTTAAAGTCAAACATGGTGGCATTAAAAGAACATTTAAAACACAGAGCCATGATACTGTCTGACCAAGAGACACAAAAACACTGAATGCTTCATTTGTGTCTTACAAAGTTGATTATTTGTTACATGTAATATGTTTTTTGGACACATTGAATGTGGCTGTTTTTTTTTTTTTAGTTTGAGTAGAAAATTACTGTATTTTTTTACTGTATTTTTTTTTTATAAAAGTGTAATTGTTTGTAATTTAATGTGACTTTGTGTATGACTGAATAATGTTTCTTTGTTTACAGCCGACATGAAAAGTATTTCTATGTATATTTAATGTTTATTTTTACAATTTTTTGTATTTCTGAGTTTTGTTTATGGTGTAAAATACCACATGGAGTTTACTGCAAAGATTAAATAAAAAACTTATTAAGCCAGCAGGCTAAAACTGTTGGTTGTATCCCACTCTTTATTTTAATGGTTCATTATATTGAATCTCTATATTAATAATACAGGTGTTTTTTTAATGTAACTGTTGATTTGGTACAGAATATTTAACACTTATTTTTAGTTTAGATTTTTTTCTTTTTTGTTTTGTATGCAGTACCTAAATGTGGAGATTATAAGTTACAGTCTTCTGTGTGCAGTCTGTGAGAACTCTGAACCATGACTCAAATACAAGTCAAACATTCAGACCTTGAGTCACTAAATTTGCAACGTTTATTACTTTCATTTAGGGTTTTTGATGACACCAGCAAACCAGACAAGAACTCTAAACCACTGTGGCTTTACTGAAGAAAGATGTCAAAGCTGATATCTGGTAATTTAATTTAAAACTCTGTAACCTCAAGTGTCCTCACACTTAAATACTAAAATACTGGTGTTGATAAAAACAGAGTCAAACAGTCTTTCATATATAATCAAACTCTTCAGAAACACACACTGGTGTATGTGGAGACAGAGCACAAAACTGATGGGCACAGATGATGGGAGTTTATTACAGAACACTGATTTTGAGATTGTACAAAAGGCTGCTGTTCATACGAAGATGCACATTTTTAAACATCGAGTTAAACTTTGTCACTATAAAGGTGCTGTTTGATACACTGCTTGTTTTCCTTGTAAGCCCTGAGACTGAAACATCCGTTGAGATAAAAGGTGACAGCTTTGGCCATTAAAAAAACTGAATTTAAAGGCTAATTTTGAGGGTGGGAAACAGCATCTAGACTTCAGCCTGTGAGACACAATCCAGACTTCTAACTCTCCAGTTTAAGATCCTTGGCCACCAGGGTCGCAGTGACGGGATGCAGAGCTCCACGATGCTTCTTGAAAGTCCTCACTGCCTCCTCACTGTACTTGGGAAAACTGTACACTTCCCTAAAAGACATGGAATAAGGTCAGGAAAAATGCTAAGTGAACAGATTAAACTGAGAAAATTTGACTTTAAAAACTGAAGTGTGTGAAGTCTACACAAATGCAAACTAGCGAGCGTTTGGTTGCTCAATGCAACAACAACGTCACAAAACTATCTTTGGTCTGCAACAACCTGTTCATCTCATCCTTATCTGAGTTTCTAACATTCATTTTTTTAACAAGTGAAGTCTTGAGTTTTCAGAGCAAATGAATGAAGGTACTTGAAGAGGGGACGAGTGAATTTCATTCTGCCCTGCTCGGTGGCCATCTTCAGGGCAAGAGAAACAGACTCGTCCCAGCGAGCTCTGACACACACACGCAACCACCTGCAAAAGACAAACATTTACATCTTCTGAAACAACTCCATCATTGACCGTTCGGTTAACAGTGTGACTCTTCACAGATAAACAAACCACAATTAACCACGTTTCTTTCTCTCTTACCTGAAACGCACTTCTGCGTTTTTAACACTGTTGAGCTGGTAAACCTCCTCCATTTTTTTCACGTGACTCAGAGGCAGAGGTTTCTGAAACAAGCAAAGACAGATCAGTGGATCTTGACTTTTCTGTCTTCTAGAATCCCCTATTGTCCCTATTGAATTCTGGGTGTTATTGTCAAAGTTGCACCTCTTGCAAAAGCAAAGCCATGAACTCGATGAGCTGAGGCGAGTTGAGTTTCTTCACATCGGCGTCGCTGAAACTCGCCAAGTCTCCTCCTTTAGCCTGAAGACAAACAGAGAAACAGGAAGAGAGCTCGTCTCACACTGGAATTGAAACTAGAAGAGACTCGTATCTGTGACATAAAAGTGTTTTACCTTCACCCATCTCTGACACAGAGCAGTGCAGGCATCAGCCATCGTGGTGTCGTATCTGAGAGCAAAGAGAGGCAGTTAAATCCATATCACACATTCACACACACACACACAATCCAGATTATGCTCCAGTTCTCACTCTGGTTTAACGGGGGGCATTCCTGGAGTGTGCATCCATGCGTTCCAGTCCACTTTATTTAAGATGTCCACCTGACAGAGAAACACAGAAAGTTCAGTTACATGGTAACCGGAACAGAAAGACAATCTTCTGTGCTGGGATAATCTCTCGTGTTATGTAAACAACAACTACATTTGTTTAAATGCTTTTATCCACAATGAGAACTTACAAATAAAACAAGTAGTTATTCTAACATACTTCAGCAATTAAACAAATCTTAAATTCCTGTTTTCCAGTTTATTTTCCCAGAATTCCAGTTAATCCAATAGGACTGTATTTGATTCTCGTAGGGTGATTCAAAGGTTTTGTTTAATCTCATCGCTTCCAAATTATGATGGGAATTATCAGACACCGAGGGTCTCCTTACCTTGTCTTTGAAATAAGTGAACAGATAGTTCTTCCATTCTTCTGTGGTGACACTGCTGTACGCAAACAGTTGAATGTAGGACTTCACGAAGCCCATGAAAACCTCTACAAGTTCATGAAAGAGAAAGAAACTATCATTATATTCTTCTGTAGGTAAACCAGGTTAACTGGCAAACCGGGTTTACTGAAGTTCACTCAGAATTTTTTCCAGCAAGACAACACTGTGTGGTGTGAAGATCTACCTGGACCTCCCATCAGTTCCTCCAGATGATAAAGCAGAGCAAATCCTTTCTCGTAGGGCACACTGGAGAAGGCATCATCTGTGTCCACCTCCTGCAGGTCTGGGACCAGGTTTGTAAGGACGTTTTTTTCTCCAAACTGTTTCACCTACAAAACCAGTTTTTCAGTGTTTGAAGTCGGTTTGAATTAGTTTAGACGCATTTAGTTTTAATAATTTAGTGAGACTTGTAAATGTTTAACATGATTAATGCAGGCGGCTCAGTGGTGATTTTAAAAGTATAATAAACGACCACAAATTAATTAGTTTTAATTTATTGGTAAGTTTTAAATTAGGATTGGAGTCAAAGAAATGCATCTTAGATTAATAATTTGTGTAGTTTTGTTAATGATAACGACACAAACTCAGTCTGATGAATATTGATGTGTGTGTATTTGGAGAACAGCATGTGTGTGTGTGTGTGTGTGTGTGTGTGTGTGTGTCTTACAGACTCCTGCAGATCTTTCCATCCTCCGATGCCTTTAAACTGTCGGAGCTGTTCACTCTCCATACTGCGGGCAATCATTCTCTCTAAATACACTGTGTGACCCTCATTCAACCTGCACACAGAGAGAGAGAGAGAGAGAGAGAGAGAGAGAGAGAGAGAGACAGAGAGAGAGAGAGAGACAGAGAGAGAGAGAGACAGAGAGAGAGTTCACTTGTTGAAACAGTTAAAGGGTCAAACGATGGAAAACATCTCTAAAAACTGAACTACAAAATTAAGTTGTTCAGAAATCGCCATGGTTACAATGTCTCAAATACTAGTGCGTTTACATATGACCATCCACATTTATTTTGTATCTTTAGATTTGCTGTTTAGAAACCTCAATGTGTGAACACACCAGAAATGTTCCCAGGTCCTATTGGTCACCAGATTCCCCGTCCAGCTGTGAGAGATTTCATGAGCGATGACCTGCAGGACCGATGAGTGCCAAATAAATCCATATTCACAACAAATAAAACCAGATTCACAAGCAGAACAAACTCACATCAAATAAAACCAGATTCCCATCAAATAAAACCAGATTCCCATCAAATAAAACCAGATTCCCATCAAATAAAACCAGATTCCCATCAAATAAAACCAGATTCACATCAATTAAAACCAGATACACATCAATTAAAACCAGATACACAAGCAGACCAGATTCACATAAATTAAAACCAGATTCACATCAATTAAAACCAGATTCACATCAATTAAAACCAGATTCACATCAATTAAAACCATATTCACATCAATTAAAACCAGATTCACATCAATTAAAACCAGATACACAAGCAGACCAGATTCACATCAATTAAAACCAGATTCACATCAATTAAAACCAGATTCACATCAATTAAAACCAGCTACACAAGCAGAACAGTTCAGTGTGAAATAAGAGATTTACATGAATAAGAAATTTTCTTCAGATGTGTTTAAAGGTGACTTACGCCTGCGAGGGATCGATCTCCAGCCTGACAGAACGCAAATAAAAACATTATGTTCCATCAATATTATGAATTAATAACATTATTAGCTTTCATATGCATTGGCTCTGATAACAGCTGCTGTTAACATCAGTCTAAGCTGATCCAGTTTTAGGCAGTCAGTCCAGTTCAGTTGTTCACACCTAATATTTACACGTCTGGATCTCAAAACGTTTTAAACCCCATCTACACCCAGTAGTTGGTGCTGTCCATTTGTGATTGGATCACCAGAGACTGATGTTAATAGCAGGTGTAAATGACACTACTGATATTTACAAATGGTCCACTAACCAGTACAGTGGGGGTGACAAATGTAAGGCAGGGATTCTCCATGCCCCCGTAAGGAAAAGAGGGGGGCAGAAGAAGGATGTCATACTGGCCCCACACGTACGGCCCTGCCAGACTCTCAGCCGTCTTCAACATGGTCTCAGTCTGACACAGAGACGCAGATAAAAGTGTTACTGTTAGTCTCACGCATCAGTCAGACAGACACAGATAAGCATTGAGTGTTAACCACAGGAACTTCAGTGGAAAACAGTTTCTCTGCATGTCTCGCACACCATCAAGAACACAAGTGTCTAGAAATCTCACCTCTGAGAACTCAAACGCTGCCTGGTCCACAAACTCCTTCTCAGACCAAACTCTGGACCGCGGCCCAATTTCCCTGAAAACAACAAAACGGTACAAAATACGGTAAGATTTCGAGAGATGATGAGGTTTTAAGAAGTTGCTTGTTTCTGCAGCGAGTGTGATGTTTTGTTTGAGAACTTTTCATGCTCGTTTACAATAAAATTTTGGTAATTTAGTTTTACACTTTACATCATTGCAGATCCTTAAAATCAAACACTTTCTTAATGAAAGCATATAGCGCGTAACTAAAAGTGAGCGAAAAGAAAACTACTAAAAAGACAAAGAAAATAAGAGAGAAAGAGGAAGAAAAAACATTACCTGCTTTCCAAAGCACCAACTACAATAGCAATGAGGTAAGAGGGCATAGGAACCTAGCAAAGAAAACAGTGTTGCTTTAAAAAAACCTCCTTGTTTACGTGTCAAACATTTACTGAGGAAAGATGTCTGTGTAAGAGAAACTCACGGGCTGTCTGAAGCGATAAATGATTCTGCTGATGTCATTTGGATCCGGCTCCTGCCCGTCACGCAGTGAACTCATCAACACCACCAGATCCTTGGGGACAGACACCTGACACACACACACACACACCACAAACACACACAGACACACACACACAGATAATATACTGAGTCACATTTGGTCTTCAGTCCTATCAGGGACTCTCCATTGAACGAAACCTTCTGTCGCTTTACATTTACATCAACACATTATGAATTGATGTATTTTAAGCTGGTTTTCATCATGGGGATATTTGACTGGTTTGCATTCTTTTGCTTTTAGTTCATTATGGAAATTAAATTACATTTTTACTGGCAGGAGGTTTTATCCAAACACTGCATTTAAGCTTTACATTTTATCAGTACTATCTTTACAAACTTTACATTTTATCAGTACTATCTTTACAAACTTTACATTTTATCAGTACTATCTTTACAAACTTTACATTTTATCAGTACAAGTTTCCAGGAAATAGAATCCACAACCTTGTGCACGGCTAACACAACTTTCTACCAGCTGAGCTACAGGACATACTGGAGATGAATGATCATGTTACATTCATGCATGTTACCTGTGCATAGTACGTGTGTTTGATTGACGGAGTGTCCTGACACGGTACCATAGTCCTACAATGAGCCGCCTGCAGGAGAATAATGTCACCATCTTCATCTCTCACATGTCAAACAGCAAAAACACATCTGATAACAGCTAACAGAGAACTTTCACAGATCGTTGAGTAACGTTCTCTAAACGTACTCTCAATGTTATCAGAAATCTCTCTTGCAGTAACATAATTAGAATTTGTTTAACATTATACATCATATATCAAAATGTTGTTCTTAAGTTGTTAGTGGAACAGAAACACAGAAAGTTTGAATAACGTTCTTATGACCAAGCAATAACAATACTACAGTGTCAAAATAGATGGACGGTTGACGGCTTCTAGAACTTTCTAAAACTTTTAATGTTTTTGAAAACATTAGGAAAACATTCTTACAACCTAAAATTGTTAGCTGGGTAAATCAACTTATAATAGTGCAAATGATCTCAGATGAGCTGTGAGATTCTCCCAATGGGCCTCAACAAACTTGCAAGAGGTCCTAAGATGACTTAAAATGATTTAAGATAAAACAAGCTAAAACAACATTTTTTAGGTAGCAAATGTGGCCTGTAAATAACTAACACGGCAGAAGAGATATTCAGCACTGTGGTTTGCATATCTCAGTTTCACATGTTGATATCTTTAAGGAAATTGCACTTATCGTCTCACACACACGAGCTGTGTGGTTGTGGACGGATCTTTGAGATGGCGGTACCTGACACTGGCTGAACAGATAGGGGTGGGTTTTCCCAGCCGTCTGTGCGGGGGTCAGCCACTGCAGAGCTGAGGCACTGGGGGACGTCTCATAATCGATATCCACAATCACATGCTGCCCACTGAAAGCAGTCAGAATTAAAACATCATTGATAACACAAACAGAACACTTCACAGTTCAAACTAAACTTTGCTGCATGTTATTTTTCCAAGATAAAAAAAATTTAATTTTAGGATTAACTGGAAAATGCATTTAAGATGCATTTAAGCCAAGTTTGATATTTGAGGGCTTTTAGATGTAGTTTAAGACAAATATGGAGAAAAAAACAGGTTTTATTTCATAGCTTTAAACAATGTTTCAGTTAGCTGCGGTCTAATGGTTAATAACACATATGAAGATGTTTTCTCTCACTTTATCTTTATTTGGCTCTCTCTCTCTCGCACACACCACACGTCTCAACCATAAACCAACAAAGATTAAATCTGGCTGGGACGGCAGTTTGAGTTCATGCATTTACTGCCGTGTTCAATGTTCATTTATATCAGTAATTAATGTTATTACTGAACTAAATTAATGGTTAGTGGTAGATTGATAAACTGCGGCCTGATGAACCGTCTCAGACTCTGGAAGTATGAAGTCAGTGGCCGTACCGTGACAGCTGGAAGGGCAGCGTGATCTCCAGAGGAGAGCCCTTAAAACGGTGCTGAGACCCCACAGCAAACTGTGCTGGCTGCCCGTTTGCAGAAACCTTAAAGATCTTCAGGTCCTTTGTGTCCAGAGTCTACAAAAAAAAGAATTTGACAGAGAACAAATATTGAAATCAATGGTTTCCGTTCGACCAACTGCACTTATTTCTAGTTCCTATTTCTAGTTCCTAGTACAATCTATTAAAAGAATTATTGTGAATTTAACAGGGAGATCTCCAGCAAAAGATTTAGCAGTTAACATTACATGTATATAGTAATGACGTATTTGAGACAAAAGTTGTGGGAAACATTCTTACATTTAACGAGACAAATAACTTCTGCTTACAGCTTATTAAACTAAACTCAAACTTCCTTAACAGCCTTCATGTCATATCACATACTACACAGAGCTCGGGCTGTCAAAACCTAACGCCATCAAACAAATGATTAACATATTTCATTAACACTTTATAATATAGTTACACTTGTTAACATTAGTTAACTTTATTAGTTAACATGAACTAATAATTAACATGAACAATACGTCTACAACATTTATTAATCTTAGTAAATCAACATTAACTAACATGTTACAAAATCAAAAGCTGTGTTAAATTGGTAATAGTTAATATTAGTGATCTTAGTTAACTAAGACTAGGAAAATAAATCAATTCTGTATTATATTGCTCATTTTTAGTTTATGCTAATGAATGCATTAATAACAAGCAAAAACTATGAATGAAAATTGAATTGGCAGTTTTATAACTCCGTATTTATCAGCTCAGGTCAAGTTCAGCTAAGAAGTCCTGAAGTCAAAGTTCAGTTCAGATGCAGTAAACCAGGTACACAGTCCACCAGTACTAACTCTTATTAATAACCGATGAGCCATATTAACCAGTTTATATGCCAATGAATGCATACAGAAAACTCAAATCGTTTGAAAAAGATGAAACAGGTGCATCATGTTCACAAACAGAAAGTTCAAAGTCACAATGAGATCATCCGGTTACCAGCCGGTTCATAATTACAGTGTCAAGTTCAGTAAATATGTAACCCAGCCTTAGAAAATCCCGTTAATGTATCATTTACACTTCAAACACAAACTGTATCATTGCACACACAATAATATTCATGCACACGTCTGCATACGAGCAGAAAAACACAATGACAGCTTTAATGCATCAAATCACTGTACCAGACACGTGAATTTATCCTCCAGCACTTCCACAGTCAACGCGACCTTTCCTGTCAACACACGCCGCTCAAAGTCAACATGATACGTGAGGTTCAGGTGTTTGGTAGCGCATTTAGACAGAGATGAGAAGGAGCTCGGGTCCGAAACTGGAGCCATGATTGACACAGAGAACAGTCGACTCACGCTGCGCCTGGATTTTAACCCATGCGCAGTCACGTGATGCCGGCACTTGTGTTGCATTGTGGGAATTGTAGTTTTATAAGCAATTCTCATATGGGAATTACTGCCCTCTAGCGGCGGAAGGAGATTTTTTATCTATCTATCTATCTATCTATCTATCTATCTATCTATCTATCTATCTATCTATTTTAAAGCCAGTATCTTTTTTTAATCTTTGATTAGTGCATAAGTTAAGACATACTTCAAATAAATATTGTTTCCTGACTCTTTGATGTTGGTTTCATTGTATTGTTTTGTTAATAATTGACTGTTGCATCTTTACGTAGATGTATTAGCTTATTGTATGTAATTAAAAGCTCTATAAATTGTTATTTAAGGTTATAAATTGTTGTTACTATATGCATATTATTTTGTAAGGATATTTTACTTGCATGTGTTGTAATGTCGCCTCAGTCCACTAGAGGGCACAAAACGAGCAGAAATGTAAAGCTTAAGTTTGTTAAACTTGCTGAGATTGTGATTGTTTTTACGTTCCTCTGATTTACGCTTATTTGTTGAAATCGGAAACTAGTTTAATTTTTAACTATTTGGGCCAAATAGAGACCTGTGTGTGTGTGTGTGTGTGTGTGTGTGTGTGTGTGTGTGTGTGTGTGTGTGTGTGTGTGTGTGTGTGTGTGTGTGTGTGTGTGTGTGTGTGTGTGTGTGTGTGTGTGTGTGTGTGTGTGTGTGTGTGTGTGTGTGTGTTTTTAGGAATTCAGCTTCCTGTCACTGGATTTCCCTCCAGGAAATGGGAAGATGGTCCCCCCCCGTGCAGCCTCATGTCAATCGTGAACTGATGTGGGAGAGATCATACAAACATGTATATATTAATATATTCGGGCATGTATTTATTAATTGGGTGAAACATTTAAGACCACAAAAAATGACTTTTTATTACCATTAATACTCCATCCAACTGATTTTTCTTTCATTACAAATTTATTTACACAAATGTACATTATTACCATGACATTTAAAACATTGAAAATACATGAATTTCATAATTTTAGAAGTACTTATAAATAGTGCAGAATGCTAAATAATCTATATTTATTTTAACTTTGTGTTTATTAACAGATTTTCAGGTTATGAGTATTAACATTGTGACATTTCACAGTATGTTTAATGCAGTCTGTAAATGTTTTAAAATCAGGGTCTAACTCTGAAGAAATTCCCCAAACTTTTTTTTTACTTTTGAGAAAAGACAGCATCTATCAGTTAAACCACTCAGTTTCCTCTTTATATAAACCATGTTTCCACAAAATAGTTTTCCCTAAGTTCAGTTCAGTTCAGTTAAACTTTTAAGGCCATTTTTCTCTCTCTCTCACACACACACACACACACACACACACACACGGGAAGGAACACGGGCTCCTCCCGGCGGCTCCCGGACAGGAAGAGGGTGACGTCAGTGCGCTCCGATTCTGGTTACAGTATGTTACAGCTTGTGCGCGCGTCCGTATCCGCGTGCGCGTGTGTGTTCGCGTGCTCTCGGGTGTCGCGCGTCCGCGGATGGTGGCTGGAGGAGGAAAAGCGTGTTTACACAGACGGGCCGAGCGCCTGGGGAAAAGCGCACGGCGAGAGGAAGTGAGCCGGCCCGCTGTCTGCCTCACCAACTTCCTGCTCCGAGAGAGAGAGAGAGAGAGAGAGAGAGAGAGAGAGAGAGAGAAAACAGTCGGGATCTCATTACAGTCCGACTGAGAGCTGCCGAGACGACCGACAGCATGGAAAAACAGCGCATTATACGGAATTCTGTTTGAAAAAGTGGATACGGACCTGGAAAAAACGCACCATTACGCACAGGTATGTGAATGACCCGTCTACACCGTGCCAATGTTTTATAAACGATATTAAATGTTTACAAATATATAATTTGGCTACTTCTCAATAGCTTTTAAAGGGAGCTTCCAAAGTACAGAACTGAAACTTGATATGTCCAGAAAGTCGGTCAATACAGTAAACGTACCAAATGAAGGCGCTGACGTTTAAGTCTTAAATATATAAGAGTATACAACCAAAATAAATGTATTAAAAGATATACGCAATATATGTATTAAAAGAAGGATCTGGTACATCAATAACGAAGACATAAAGCGCACACGACGAGTCCATCTTTCCCGTTACTTGCGCGCAATTTACGCACGGTTGGTGAAAGTTGCGTACCTGTTGAGTTTATGATGTTAACATCCGTATGTTATAGATTAATATAGTGACTGTACATTCAAAGAAAAGGCAGGTCTGAAATTTGGCTCCTGGCTCTTTAAAGGCGCTAGAGTTTCTGGTTTGTCTGGAAACAGCAGTAATTGCCATGCGCTTCCGGAGTGAAACTGGCAGCAGACAGCATCTTGAAAATGAGTCACTGGGGCGCACAAAGGAACTTCAGTTCAGACCTAAAACTGATGTTTCTCCAGCATCTGGACGCGTCACGGGTTATTTTTATAGGATTGCAAACGATCAGTGGTGATGGAGATGAGCTACAGTGACCCATACACGCCACACCTAAAATCTATAACCTTCATTGATGATAAAACACAATATAACAGAGACAGATGATGCTGGAACTGTTACTGCTGTAGGCAAAAGTTTGAGTAGATGTTAGTTCACCTGAAGTTTTGACAGGTTTAGTTCTGCACATCAATACTGGATTTGTTTCTTAAATTTGACATGGAAGGGTCCAAAACTGACTTTAAAATTGAATAGCTTGTCTATTATAATTTAAAATCAAAGTTTCTTTTGGGAAATTACTTTTAGGGCACCTTTTTAGGGGTCTCAATAGTTTGGGAGGCCACTGCAATACCAGACACGCTCAAACCATGAGCTGCAGATCTCTGGAGAGACGCTTTTTCTGTCTGTCTTTAACAGGAGCTCCCTGAATTTTCCACCGCAGTCACAGCGAAGTCATGTCTGCGCAGACCAGCTAATCTTATTACGAGTTTCCGCTGGCGCTACAGTGGAGGGGTTTGGTGTTTAGCTGTCCGGGGGCCATTCAAAACACTGCGCTGCTGGAGTGCGTCGCTTTGCGCTGGAGTGCGTCATTTGCGCAACTTCTCACCCGAGAGCTCGTGCTATCTGCACGCACGCAAGCGCATGCATGTGTCCAAAACCTTCAAAACGCCGTCTGTAGTCAGTTTATTTATGAGAAACTATCATACAAAAACAGCTGTCAGGCAGGTTCCTTGTAGAGCCAGCCGTTCTCGTTCCTCATATCAGCTTCCTGAATGGTGAGATTAGTGGGACAGATCGGCAGGTATGTTTACAGTTGACTGTAAAAATAAAGTCTTTCCAAACTTCACTGCAGTAAAACTGAGCCAATGAGACTGTGGCCTTATACGTGCTGAACGCGTCTGTCAGCTACAGAGGAATGAATAAAAACGTCCTGCTGTATTTCTGTCTCTCCTGTGACTGTAGAAACAGAGAAACAGAGTTTGTTCTTGGCATCCAAACATTTATCACAGAACTGTAAAACTGATGAGTGATATATTATGTATTTATCTGTGTGTATGAAAGGGGAAATATTTTGAAGCAGAGATTGAGACTTTAGTATCTTCAAATCAAAAATTAGGATGACAAATTTCAAATGTAACTTTTACTGCTGTACAGTAAAATGCTTAATTTTACAAAACGTGTTGATTTACAATATCAACCATCATATAAATATAAGGAAAAAATCTAAAAAAATTGGATGCACAACTAATTATTATGCAGTGTGTCAAAACAAGGAGACAAACTTCATTTGCATTTCGCAAACTCAGTGACCGTGAATCTGATTCAAACCAGACACTGTCGTAACAAGGTTTGTTTGACACGACTCCAGACTGTTTTGTTTAGCACACACGGACTTTTATTTATTTGTGTGTTCAGATGAAGGTTGTTTAGATGGAGAAAGATACAGTGTTTTTCCTTTAAAGCTCCTTAATGCAGTTTTTATGCAACTTGTCATATAAAGTCTCAAATAACTGTTTTAAATTCATTGCTCATTTTAAAACAGATGAATGAAGGGAGACAAACGCGTAGCTGATGAGTTTTGCAGCCACGCTGTGTGCCGGCATCTCTCCAAACAGCCCCCAGGTTTGGAAATCGTGGGGTGACTCTCTGTCTTGTGTTTATTCTGTTTGATTAGGATGATAAATCAAGGAATTCTTGAGTCATATCTGACCTGTCTTCAGCGTATCACATAGAGCTTCTCAGTTTTGTGTGTGTGTGTGTGTGTGTGTGCGCGCTCCAACCCAAAAAAAGCGGAAAAACCTCCCATTTTTGCACAGTGTCCGTGTGGTCCCCACGTTCCCGTGCTGCTCCCCGCAGCAGGAATTCCTACCTTTCAGTTTGAGATCGCCTTTCCTAGGAAGACGCCCTTCAAAGAGAATTGTAGGAAGTCCTGATATAGACAGTTTTACGGCCGTTTAACGCAGATGCTCAGCTCAGAGGATGGACGCAGGAAATGGCTTTATTTCACTGCTTTGGGGGTTTAAAAAATAACAGGGACAGTGTGTGTGTGTGTGTGTGGACAAGTTTTAACTAAATTGCAATAAAAATGTGTTTGTATAATGAGATATAAATCTGTATCTGTTTTTTGTAGAAACAGTAATGGACATGAGAGTGTGTGTGTGTGTGTGTGTGTGTGTGTGTGTGTGTGTGCTATCCTTGTGGGGGACTTGTGTGGGGAAAACGTCCTTACAAGTATGATAAAGTGGTAACAAGTTTGGTAACTTGTCATTGCCAGACTCTTTAGGAAAGTTAATTGATCCTTACTCATAAAAAAGACTAAATTGGAAAAAATTGTTTTACTTTAAATTAGTGAAATTTGTGTGAAGGTCAGTTTAGGGTTAGCAGACAGAAAACATCATTAGTCTGGTATGAAAACAACAGACATCTATCAGATGGCCCCACTAATACAGTGTGTGTGTGTGTGTGTACAGTACTTCCTGGTAAATATGTAGACTGTATTGGCAGGGTCGTGAAAGCACATCCTCTTTGTACATCCTCTCACCACACGTCTGTTTGTATGTTTTATCCTCATTCTGTTACATCACATCTAAAACAGAGTAAAAAACTATGCATTAAAGCCGACCTAACATTAATGCCCACATGACACTGAAACTTACAAACTCTGCATGTTATTTTAAAGGGAAAATGTTGTCTTTGTAATTTGAAATAGTCACAATCCATTAATTTCTCGAGGGACAGAAGCAGGTGTCTGTCAATCTCTCGAGTGTGACTGAATGAAAGTGTGATGATGAAGGTCACAGAAAGTGTGTCTTATGTGTCTTTATCAGAATTATCAGATGTTCCCAAAATACATAGGGCTGCAATCAGGGAGTTTTTTGACCAATGAAACGTTTCCTGTCTGATCTGTCCACACTACTGAGTCAGTCTGCATCTTTCCCATCTCTGTCTACCGTTCTGTCTCTTTCTTTCCCTCCCTCCCTCCATCTCTCCGTCTCGGGAGAGCGCTGGCTCAGGCAGCGGGAAGACCGCAGTAAACACCCGCCCGCCCAGTTCGACTGACTTACAGTCACTGAAGGGTATGATGTAACGCTTGTTAAACTGAGGAGTGTGTTCAAACTGTTACACACACACATTTGACAGCTTCCAGGTTTGAGCTCCAGTCTGAGGTCCTGTCTGTCCTCCACCCAGATTTTCCTGTCTCTCTCTCTCTCTCTCTCTCTCTCTCTCTCTCACTCCAGGTCTCAGAAGCAAATGTACAGGTAGAGGTTGTTACATTACACAGGTCTTGCAATAAATTCAGTTCTTTATATTTCATATCAATAATTTTCAGCAGGGATAAAGAGGTCATGAGAATACACTGAGGTTAAGTTCCTGCCTGGTTCTTCCTGTCCAGCAGGGGTTTTAACATTGAACTTCCTGTTGGAAACAATCCCACAAGCCCATGCATGAAAGAATTTACCGCTGTTCTGCTAGAAAACCCTTATCTTCATACATCCACTTTCATTCCGACTGCTGCCACAACATTTAACACTCTACATCACAATGGGGACTCTGTCTGAATCTCTGTGCGCTGGAAAAACTGAGAAGGATTTTTGAGAAACAAGTCCAGGAAAATTCAACATCACTCAGATCGTGTTGTCAAAAGCATACAGGTCACAAATTCAGAATAGTTTTGGTTATGGCTAAAGTTTTTTAGGTTTATAGGAATGCGAGCGAATATCTTTGAGGACTTCCTGTTTGGGAAATCGCAGCTTCCTGTCTGTATCCAATCGCAGTGCTGTGAGTATATAGAGCAGTTTACTGTAGTTATGTGTTCTGAAACTCATTCACAAAAATTACACTGTTTCGTGTGTGTGTGTGTGTGTGTATGTGTGTATTTGTTTCACTACTTAGATAATGAAGGTTTGCGTGATATTAGAAAATAATTGAGGGAAGTGTTTGACTTCATTTTTCTATCATGTTATTCCGGTTCAGCAGGTATTTTTTAAACAGCACCTGTTCAGAGATCAGATATAGATCTGGCACACGCGTGTGTATGTGTGTGTGTGTGTGTGTGTGTGTGTGTGTTACATTTAAATGTACATTCTCTTATCTCCACCCGGTCTCTTTACTCCACTTTCACCTCTTACAAATGGACAAACTCCATGTTTATCTTCATAGCAAACTGTCTATTTGCTCTACCTTTGAGTGGACACTTACCTCAGATGAAAAAACAACCTCCCGGGGTCTCTGCATGCTGTAAGCTGACCTCAGATCAGTCAGACGGTCAATGCTGAAACGTGTGGCTTGTTAGCAAGACGTGAAGCTGTTTCCAGGTCTGTGTTTGGTTTCTGGCTGATGGCTCTTTGTTGTTTACGAGTCTGTGTGTTAATGTGCAACAGAACAGGAAATGCTTGCTGGGATTGTGGGAGGTCATTCTGGAGAGAGAGAGAGAGAGAGAGAGAGAGAGAAAAGGGAAATTAAAGTGAGAGGACAAATTCTTGGTCATCGTAGGCTAAAGATTCAGGTCACACCAGAGGCATCTTCTAATGTCACTGAGTTGCTGCCTATGTAGGGTGTTTCAAATCAGTCACAAATGAGGTTTCCATTTGAGTTCCTTTGTAGGCAGCCAACAACCTGATTATGAATATGTAAAAACTTAAAGTCAGTATTAACGAGGCTAATTGTGTTATTTTTGGGACAGATATGGAGAGCGCTATCACGCTGTGGCAGTTTCTGCTACAGCTACTGCTGGACCAAAGCCACAAACATCTGATCTGCTGGACATCCAACGACGGCGAGTTCAAACTGCTCAAGTCTGAGGAAGTGGCCAAACTCTGGGGTCTGCGCAAGAACAAGACCAACATGAACTACGACAAGCTTAGCAGAGCGCTGCGCTACTATTACGACAAGGTTACACGCGCTTAAACGTCACCAAAATTCGACACTGTGTCTGATGGCCAATCGTAATCACTGTTGTGTTTTTTTTTGCAGAACATCATAAAGAAGGTGATTGGTCAGAAGTTCGTTTATAAGTTTGTATCATTTCCTGACATTCTGAAAATGGACCCTCAGGCAGTTGAGCTCGGTCGGGAAGGGGCTCACGTTATGTTGCACGAGGCGGAGTCTGACTGCGGTGAGGGGGAGGAGTCACCAAACCTGTCCCTGTCATCGCTGAGAAGCCCCGCCTGTAGAAACGAGTATCTTCACTCTGGTCTCTATTCGTCTTTTACTGTCAGTTCCCTCCAAAGCCCGCCTCCCCTGCTGCGTCCAATCAAAGTCGAGAAACAGCGAGGGGAGGAGGGGCCAACGGTGATTCGTTTCGTCACCAATCGGACAGAGAAGGTCGCTTCCCGCGCCTCCTCATCACCACCTGCCTCTGGGGAGGTCTTCTTCAACTCTAAACCCTCCCCCTGCTCTTCTCGTAGCTCCTCCCCCTCCCATAGTCCAGTCCATGCACTGCGGCTGGGGCGGAGCCCAGAGGCTCGCATAGACGAATTAGAGCAGAGCGCTCAGCCTCTGAATTTATCATCTGGCCACAGGGAGCGAGCTCAGAACCAAGCCACGCCCCCTGAGAGGAGGACCAGTAGCAATGGACTTCCTCCTAAAGCCCGGAAACCCAAAGGGCTGGAAATCTCCGCCCCTTCCATACTGCTTTCAGGAAGTGACTTGGGCTCCATCGCCCTCAACAGCCCAGCACTCCCCTCAGGGTCACTAACACCAGCCTTCTTCAC
>JAZGTK010000058.1:0-146235 GCA_036877625.1 Ambastaia sidthimunki
ATATATATAAATAATGTGTTTTTATTTGCCTGTTTGTCTTCCAAAAACGCTTTATGTGTGCTCAGAGCTTCTGCTGCAGCTAGTTAGTTATGTTGTTATGGCATTTAGTCAAATGAAACAAATACAAGAGCTCTCTATAGAATTAATGCAGAACAATTACTGGAACAAACAGAAATTATCTAAAAGAATAAATCTGTAATCTTTTAATATAATACCATGTTAAAAGCCATAATGCATACAATATTATAACACATACCATATTAAAATACATAATATTACTTAGCATAATAGGGTAGTTTAATAGTAATAGCCAATTTCAATCATGCATGTTTGTTGAAGATACATTACACATTTTCCAATTGTTTATAGTCTACACAACATTCATAACCTCTTACAGCTATCTTGTTAATGAATTAATACTACAGTGAGTCACACATCCCATCTTATTTTGCTTCAATGTGTTGCCAGTTTTCTTGATATTTTCTCTGGAAATTTATTTAAATGTGTGTTGCAGTGAATCATCTTGCATGGGAACCTCATAAACAATTTATCTCAAGACAGTAGCTGGAATGAGAGAAAGAGAAAAAGAGAGAGAGAGAAATAGGCTGTGAAACTTATGTTTAGAGAGAACAGAAATTCCTGGCTTGTTGCTTACATGTAAACAAACAACAGCAATCTAACCCATAGCAGACCAGACAGAACATTCATACTAAACTTGCAACACACTAAGAACAGAATTCAAACACAAACCAGAAGCTGGTTATCAGGAGTTTTAAAGAACAGAATGCACCTTGGCTTGGATAAAAGCGTCAGAGTTAAAACTCCTGACAATGTCCTACAGTATTAATCTGCATTCCAAACCACAGTGAATCCTCTGTTTCTATTAGAAGATAGAGCTGGTCACATTTAATTTAAAAAGAAAATTATTCTTCATTGCTTGAATGTAATCTGCTCTCTAGTTAATCTCTCAAACTACTACTGTATCAGCAGCATTCCTAATGCCCAGAACAGGTGCTCTACAAAAATATATCTTTAACTGAATAAAAAGTCTATATAAAAACATTGACACTGCCAATTAATCAAATTGCTAAACCACTATTTATGTCTACGCAATAATTTTATATTGAGATATTAAGATTTATATTTAATCTTAACAAATCAAATTGCCAAAGTGATTCATTTAAGCTGGCAACGATTTAAATAAAATCAATAAAAACACAATAAATAAAAACACATAAAACCAATTAATGAGAAAAAGTGTAAAATTTGAATTTAGACCTGGAAACATTCTGCTGTTGGAAATATCATCTGTTTTCTGGGGGTATGATTTTCTCCTAGAGCGTAAACATTCTTTCCAAAAACTTATCCCTCCTCACTCAAGTTGCTTTTGCTGCAAATGCTGTTCCAGGCATCCAGAAAGCTAAGGGATTGGATTTCCACTCATCCCAATAGCCATCTGGAGTTTTCCTATCTGTTTCTTCCACAAAAAGAAAAAAATGTCAATATTTTTATAATCCTCTCGGCAGGTTGTGATTGCCTTCGGAGGACGGAGTGGAAAATCGGAGTAGTTGCATCAGCAAACTAAGCAGTCTGGACAGAGATGATTAGCAATACAGTTGGGAGCAAGTTAAGATGGATACAGAGCCACCAGGTACAGTTTGGACTGTGATTTGGATGGAGTGTGGCAGATGGCCTGCCAGAACTTCAGGTACAGTATGGGAGTGTCAACAGCTGAGCCTGTGCTGGAGAACAAGCCAGCTCTAGCAACTCTGAAATCAGCTCTAGATTCAAGAAAGAAATTTTCAAAAAGAAGACATTTTTTCTTCACTGAGAAAACCTGAGCCACATTGATAAAAGTTTGTTTAAATTATCTTATATAACTGGGATCTTATCTTCTCAACATTTTTGCTGTATCATATTATTGACATTGACATATAGAAATGACCTAAAGAAAGAGAAGACATGAGAAGATTTAAGGAGAAATAAAGTAAAAGGGAAATATATCAGTTCAAGGGAGCTAAACCTAGACATTCATTGTTAACAATGAAAGTCAATAAGCCTGGTAAGACTGACCTCACAAAGGTCACAAAATATTTTTCATCTAATCTAATCTAAACTTCCCACTAAGGATTTTATCTTCCACTGACAAAGCAGAGATGGAAGAAAAAGCTTAAAACTAAGAACTGGACAGCCAGACTTACCTCCACTATGTGTGTGGAGAAACCAGCCTGAGACATCTGGAGACCAAATGCTGTCCCATTCTTGCTGGTCCCTGGAGACAAAGACATAACGAACACACAGCAGACATCACTAACACACAACATTTGCCTTAATTAGTGTTGTTGTCTTGTTTTTCCATAAAACAAACATTCGTAACACAAGACAAATTTACAAGAAGCACCGTTACATAAACTATAGGAGTCCTGTTTTCAAAATACAGTGATATAAAGTTTGTTTAAAACCAGAAAAAAAACATTTGTTAAAGAAAAGGGTAAAGAAATTAAACCTATTTAAATCTCACTTCACGTAAATCTCTTGTTTTGAGGATGTTTATGTTTTTTTACTAGTAAAGAGCAAGAGTCATGACACAAAGGGAACTGCTATCAATTTTAAGATTTGGTTGAATAAGATTTACAGTGTAGTGTTGAACAGAGATGTAAATGTTTTATAGACTGAGGTTTCTGGCTGTATTATTGATATGATGCAATGCTGTGTCAGGCGGTTGTGGTGAATCATCCCACCCTCTAAACTGAAGATCCTCTCTCCCAGGGCGTCCACAATGTCCTTCAACGCTGCCTCATCTGTCACGTTAAAAAAATGCTTGTCATCGGGGTCACTTGCGATGTACTTGATCTCATTGAGGAAAGCTTCAGGGTTGATGCCTCTGCGGTTATAGTAACCCAGTACCTGTTATAAGAAAATATTCCATCACCAAACATGATTCATTTCTCCTGAAAGCCCACACAAACCAACAGCTTAAATGCAAAGCTCAATAAGTAGGTTTAAAAGCGCTGGGCTCCTGTCACCAGTTTCACTGGTGCCAGCGGCTAAATGTGCCCTCAAAGATTTCCAGTCCATGTAAGTACAGTACGCCATTTTAAAATGGGTCGCCTCATCATCTCAGCATGAGACTGGGCACCTGATCGAGGGCCAGACCAAAGAAAATACCAAATAATGTGCCAAAGACAGAAAGCAGAGAAGAGAGAACTGTAAGGAGGCGGGACTTACCGCGATGGCATATCGGGTGATTCCATCCTTTTCGCTGTCCTCGATGACCTGCTGAAGGTCTGGACTATCATGTGATTCGCCATCTGTGATGACGATCATGACCTTCTTTGCTCCTCTTCTGCCTCCATGTGTAAAGGCCTGTGTGCTGTGGATTGGTCAATAATAGAAAATAATTTATGTTTATCATTTATAATTTATGTCTGTAAATGTCATTGTTGAGCTCTGTCAACAAAAACATGCCGTCCCAGAGGACAATGTTGTGTTGCTCTTTTGTACAGTAGCTCATGGAGACATAATGGAGGTCTCAAGTTATGTCTCATTTACAGTTAATATCAGCTTCATCTCAGGTAATGCTTTTATAATTCCTTAGGGGAAAAAATGAACAAATTATGATGTTTCACTATTAATACATTAAATGGCTTTTGATTGAGCTGGTGTGTCAGTGTCAATATGCAAATATGTTTATGTATGCCTGAAATTATACCGTGCAACACTGATTCCCAGTGCAGTGTTGGTCTCTTCTCCTCCCCGCTGACCAATCTTACGAGCGGCCTGGACCACATCCTCTACAGAGCGAAAGTCGTTCAGCTGAAATTCAGAAACCACCTTCTCTCCATACTGCACTACTCCAACCTACACAGAGTTGAATGGGACAACCACATGATCCACTTGATGTGACAAATTTAAAACCACATATCATATTTCACAAAAGAATTGATCAGACGGAATCTGCAGCTGTAAACACACCTGAATCTGTCCTGGTCCAACATAGAATTTCCGCAGGATGTTAATAAGGAAGTCTTGGACTTCATTCCAGGGGTAGATTGAATTTGAACCATCCAGTACTATCACTATGTCCATGTATGTCTCGCACCCTGAAAGAGAAGATTAGATGCCTTTGGCAGATGAAACCACTAACAGAATTGTAGTTGTTCTGTTCAAAAGCAAATTTTGGTGATTCATTTAAAAACAAAAACAATGTCTGCGATTCTTTCACCAAACAAAACAGTCTGGATCATTTATAAGCAGTTAAAATTATTTTCTTTCAAAAAATAGGATTAATTTCACATTATGTTGTCCATGGCAGATCCAGATATGGTCTCGGCCAAATTCAGCATAAAATATCCATGGTTAAGATGGAAAGTGGAAACATATTAAAGAAATGTCACTACCAAATATCTGCCCTAGTTAAATCAAGTAGCACATGGAGCATGCAGGTGTATAATGCTTACTTTGGAAGGCAGGAGCGATAGTGCGGGAAAATTTGAAGCTGGCATTGACTCTGGAGCAAATTCCAGTGCTATAGTATGAGCTGCCACATTCATACGACCATAGAGGACCACAAGCCTATGAATTATCACAAAGAGTGAATCGCACAATTAATAAATATTTCCATCACTTTTCACAGGTGAATGGATGTTTAAACCCTTAACAGTATTAAATTTGTGTATTAATCTAACTCACCACAAAGCTGTTGTCTTTGGGGTTAGATGCAAGAGTCATTCCAAGTCTCATCTTATCCTTGCGCTCGGAGACATTTGTCAAAGATATCCTTCCTTAAGGAAACAAATGGATGCAGTTACAAATGTGGAAGCAAAATAAAGGTCACACTCTGAATCTGAGTCTAAGTACAGACCACAATCCATATGTGGCTTTTGCACAGGACTTCCTCTAACCATAAACATGTTTGTAATCCTGTCTAGACATTCCTGACTTTATCTGCAATGTGCATCTCATCTCTCATGTTTATGCATCTATACACATGTACAGTGCATATTAAAATGGGCAGAAAGGCTGTATCTACACACAACACTGTATAATCTGGGCCTGGCACAGATGTTTTGTGCATAGTGAAGAACACAGATGTGCACATGTAAACTATGAAAATTAAAAGAGGTATTTAAAGAACCAATGCGGTGCCCCCATTTGCTTTTCACAAGGCATGCCTGGTAACGCTTTACTCAAACCGCAACTCTAACCCCTATTTAACTGATTATAGAAGCTTTGTGAAGTAATTATTTGATCCTAGTAAATTACAACAGTTCATTTCAAAGTGTATTCACAAAAAATTAATTATATATCAAACAATAACAATCCAGAATCATCATACCAAGATTGAGTTTGGTGCAGCTGGGTCCTCCAGATTTTCTGTTTAGGAGACATTTGTACACATCTCCTGTCTGATGCTGCCCATTTGTTTCCAGTGGGGCTCCTACCAGTAACCTAGAAGCATCCACAATTCAAAAAGATAAATATCGGCTTTGACATTCTACAACATTCACACACCAAAAACGTCATAAAAATACAAAAGCACAAGGCAGAAGTGTAATTCACTTCTCTGGAAAAATACAACAGCCGGAAGCCTGTTGATTTAAGCTCCCTCTGAAAACAGGCGCATTTAAAAGCGGTTGGAGGAAGTGAATCAGTTAGAGGTGACAGGTGAGTGGAATCTATTGGCTGAGGAATGTTTAAACAAGTTCAATGTGTTGTTGTCTGAGGTAATGTATCAATGGAGGCTCTCGGGGCGGTTAGGTATGCGGCTCGCCACTGAGAACTGTTTGTGTGTGTGATAAAATATGTGCACATGTATCCTATGACCCAGACTGACTAAATGCATCACTCCATTAATGGTGGCGTGCCTGACACTTAATACTGCTCCTGCAGAGAGCAATCAGGGACACACTCATGATTCAGGTGCAGTAGCAGTCTGTCCTGCACAGAGCAGTGAGCTTCTTAAGGAAGCATGCAGCTTTAAAAAACATAGGCTGTCACTTTCACTGAGCAACCATGAAGGGCTCAATTAACTAGTTGCACATCACTGAAAAACCAGACATTTTGAAAGACAGCAGAATGGATACTTTGAGCTTTGTATTGGTTATGCAAGAGACACAGAATTTTGTGTTGACAGCGGCCTCAAGGGAAGGACATTACAATTAGGTATTAGTGGCAGGCCAGGATGGGGCCTTAACTGTCATTCATAATTAGTTCATGGCAAGGACAACAGAATGTTACCATTAAATACACTATTAGATGTAAGGAAGTAAAGAGTGACAGTAAAACCACACAAAACATGAAAAACAAAAGTCCACTCATTGCCAACAGGCAGAGACATTTTTTATGATCCAAGAGTTGTTTGTCTGCCTTTTTAAAGAGTATAGCTGTCTTGTAAAATGATACATTTTCTCAAGAGCAGCAAACTAGCTTCTACTCATTGTAACTCAGAGGTTATTTCTGAGTTACAGAAATAACCTATTTCTCAAAGTAGTACTTAAACAGTCATCTTAAACAGTGGGTTTCTCTTATTAACTCATTCTTTAAGTGCAAGCTGGGTGTAATTATTTGGAGCCACAGCTTATAAATCTTGAGGTCTCTGGATCAAGGATATAAAGGCCACAGACCTCCTGCAATGCATTCTGTATTATCTTTCTTAAAAATGAAAGCTTCAAAAAATCATAAACAGGGACAGACACATTCTGCCAAACTTACAAAAGTAAGAAGCACTGTTTGAATCAATAATCAGCACATCTACAGCTGATTCTGACAGGCAGTAAATCATTTACACAGAAGCAATATCCACTCAGGGACAGGGCAATTTAGGGAGTTGATATCTGACACTCGTTTATGGCCGATCCAGACCTCCACAAGTGTTCTACACAGGTCAGGGGTCAACATCATGGGCCCCTCCACTTAAAAATATTTTTGTGTTTGGCATGCTTCACCAGTTCAAATCTGGACAAAATCTGGATCTAACTTCCCTAACAAACAGATTTTACCTTATACTGTTATAACAATTATAAGACACCCACAGGCTATTTACAGTGGAATTATAGAAATAAATATAATGAGAAGCATTGAGCACATGTTGTACTGGTCAGCCTTAATAGATAAATTGTGTGTCCACAATGTTTGACAGTAGTCTGAAATGAGCAGGAAATAAGGAAATAGATTACACATTAAAAAATAACAGAAGTCGTCAGCTTAATGTGCATACAAATATTTTCAGAAGTCTCTGGAAATAATTTTCACAGAAGGAGCACAGCTCTTGCTCATATTTTCTCTGCCATTAATATTGTGATTATTACTGGTGTTACAGCTGCCTTCGGCTGAGCACTTTAACTTGAGCACTCAAGTTCAGCTCGGGACACAGTTACCTAAATTGTAAAAACGCAAAAACAATAGCATGACAGAGAAAGAGAGAGATGTGCACATGAATGGAGACTATTGTTGCAATGATTTAACAGTCTAACCGAACTTTGAGGGCAATGACACAGAAAGCTGTTCAAACAATCAGACTCAAACTCATTAGGGTCGAGAGTTTTTTTGTGGTGGGGCTGCATAAAGGGCTAATAGCATCAAATAAAAGATCTTTGCGAACACACAATTTTTACATATTCAATCTCCCACAAACTCTGCACACCAGCCCAAACCCTGGAAACCTGGAAAAATTGAGAGGAAAGGCAAAGTCATCAATGTGTGAATGTTTTTCACATTTAGGGAGTGAGAAAAGCTGTGCTTTGCATATGGTAACTATGGTGCTGAGTTCTATAGAAGTGTCTGTGAGTGCACTGACATGTTGTTTCATCACATTCATACAGTATTCTGCATGCTGGGGGAGAAGTAAGAGGTGCACCACAAATGTTCTATGCTTCTTAAATCACAGTCCATGACTAAGTGAGTTACTGAGTGACAAGAACATGCTATCCTTCATGTTTTGTGACTTTCCATCACATCTGTTATGTTGTTCTTTTGAATGGCGATTCAGACACATTCTCTTGAGTGGCGATCAGACATAGAATATCAATAAAACACGTTTTTATATCTATTATTATTTTACTTAACCATTTTTTTAAATTCCCAACCTAATTTTGCAATATGTACTACTAATGAGACTACAACAGTGAAAAGGCACCACATAATAGAATTCATATTTATAGTTTTAATCAACACTTTTCAGGCATGTTAATTTCATGGTCCATACAGATGCATTTCACATTAGGAAGGCTTGTTTCTCTGCTACTGTCACACTTCTCAGTGAGGATATTAAAGCACTTCTTTAAAATCAGCTTTGAAACAATTTTGTGAAAGGAACTGTATGAATAAAACTGACCTGGCTTGGCATTTTTGAGCTTAATTTAAGTGTAGAGATGGAGACTTTAACTCTCTGGCTGCCTGTTGAATTCAGAGCTCACAGGACACACAAAGGTCACAACTAAGAAATTCCAACTGCAACTTCTCAAAAATAAAACGGGCTGTGCTTTTCTCATGTCTTTATGTGTGTAAGGGTGAGGGTGTGCATGTGCCCACATTTGTCTTTTTGTCCATCCCAAAGGATTTATCCAGCCAAACCTATGGATGTGCCACTGTAAGCTGTGGCCACCCAGGAAAAAAACCATTGGCAGTCAAAGACACATGTGAAGACAGACTCAAAATTAATGGACATTTTCAAAATGTCAAATTAGCACAGCTTCTCTAACTTATTGCATTATAACGATCTATGAAGAATATAATGTCTGTTAATGGCATCTCAGTATATGATAAGGTTATTAGTGTATACAGTTACGCTGAACGGATTAAACTCAACACTGGAGGCCTCATAAGGAGATCCAAAACGTACAAATATTAAACAAAATAAAGTTTCTAATTTATTTCTGGAGCCTTACAAATAAACCAATACTATAAAAGATGCATTCACTGGCCAAATAGAAGGATTATAAATTAAATAAATAGCCATCAAGGTTTAAATTGTGAATGCATTATGAATCTATTTTTTAGTCTTAACTAAACTCAGCTGTGTTTCCACTACTGTGTTTCAATTGTAAAAGCCTTTTTATTGGCCCCTTTTATCTGTCCATGAGCTCTGATTCTGTTTCTATAAAAACAGAGACCAGAATACCACAACAGAACGTGAGAGAAAGTCAGATAAAGTATTCAGGATTAGCTACATGGCTTTTACATCAAAGCAACTTTAAAGAAATCTTTGAATTTGACTTCTGATATTTGCAGATATATTAAAGGCAATTCAAGAAGTGAACAAGAGAGTTAAACACTACAGACACAGGCAATACTACAAACACATGCTTCATATCTCAAAATTCTCTAAAATGCTGCAGTCCTGTACAGTTGAAATCCCTGGACCAGCCAAAAGATTTATCACTTATAAAAATGCCCTCTGCCCCAAAACACCCACATGCTCCCTATGAGTTGTGTAATAAGAGCTGTATGGAGCTATAACTGCTTTTATCATCACAGAGTAGAAGACTGGGATCACATTTCACTAACTTACACTGGTAGTGTTTAATGGTTTAAGATAGATGTGTCAACAATACAAGAGAGCTGCTAGAGGATTTAACATCAAATACATTTTTGCATGCTACTGAGTTAACTATATAGTTTATCCTTTTGAAAAAAAGCTAAACACTAATTTGGGAAACATTGGTATTCAGATATTGTCACATGATAATTTTAAAGTTTCTGTAATTAGTAGCCTGTAATTATCTATATACATATATAGTTATAAACATCTTAATTATTAAACATGGCAGGAAAAAGACTGTTTTAATATATAAAGTAAAATGATGGTGTAAAGTAAAACATATACAGCGAAACTGTCCCAAATTTTCCTGTTGTACTGACCTAAAGAGAAACACATATTGCTATATAATGCTAAGACTCTCAGAAAAGAATAAGAGAATGTGTCAGCTACTTTATATACTGTCTTCATGTCTATGGACTCCTTTGTTTCAGTAACCGCATCTGATGTGTGTGTTGCCAACCCCTTTCCCCCCATTTTTCTTCACCACTGAAACCCCTTCTGTGCCTCTTGAAGCTGCAGAGGAAGAACACTTCTTTCCACTGCATGCTGCTGTGATTGACAGGGTCATTTCATCCTTCAATGCACAAAAGAGAAAAAGAGTTTGTAATAACTTATTAACTTATTGCCCATACCATTTTAGCAGTATATGTAATACACGTATATACAGATAGTGGGTTGTGTGAAAATATTCTATACACATGGAATACTCAGATGACCTCATGCATTACATGTGCAGTATACAGCAGACCACACTGTACAATGCACTCAACTTGACCATCCTTCTGTGGCAACTAAACCAAAAAATTATCAGTATGTAGATAGATTTAAAGTGTAATTTGAAACATCATGATTTGTTTATACGATCAACATTTAAAACATAAACTGGAAAAAATAAGAATAATGACATTTTATGTGTCCATAAATGTATGGCATTTGCTCAATTAAACATGTAATGAGGCTGTGTTAATGTAGCTTATTGCCTTTATAAATATTTATTGACGTATAGTGTATAAAGTTTAACACACTATTTTGAAAATCAGTTGGCATGATGTATAGTACCCAGTAAGAAGTACTTTTATTACCATTATTAGTCAACAGAAACAAAGATTGCTACCTCAGAACAAGGCTGTTGCTTACTTTCACAGGGTCTGGAACAAAGTTTTTATGCGTGGGCCCAAATGAGTACATTAGGTTATACAGCTGAGGGCCTTAGTGGACAATCCTGTCACAGGGCCAGGAATGAAGGTCCTGCCACAGAAGCTATTACTATCTCAGAAGTAGTTTAGCAAGTCTCCACTGACGCCCAGTCGAGCATATGTCAAAACACTTTAGTCACTTCACAGAAAATAATAGGAATTCTGCCAAAGCAACAAACTACATGATAAATAACTTGAACTGTCAGAATGAATGTATTGTGTGTTATCCATGATCAGAGGTTGTAAGCAAGACTCAGATCAGACTCTGTTACTTTCTTGGATGAAGGATTCTCCTCTGAGGATGTGACTGTACTAATCAAGACATTTCCTGAGAATGACTGTGCAAAAGCAACCCAGTACACACATGCACAAGTAAATAGCCAGCAGTGCCTCAGTGTCCAGAGCATTTTCCTGTTCAAGCGATCTGAGGTAGTCTTACCGCATAATGACGATTAGCTACTGTCTGCAGCCAATTCCTGCAAAACCCTTTTCCTCTCCTATCGCCTAGAGTCATGCCAGCACAAACACACCAAAAGCTCCCTAATGCCTCTCGCTCTCTCTTTCTCACACACACACAGTAACAGATGAGAAAAAGAGCAGATATTGCCAGCAAAAGAAATTATTTTAATTCTTATCAGGGTGTAGTGTTGGCTTTCAATTGATTAACTGTTTGTGACACATGAAAGTAAACTTACAGTGTTCAAAATAAACCTCTGTAGCGATTCACCCAATTAACTGGGCTTTGAAACAACATCTCAGGTCTTTATATGTAGTTTAGTGTGTTAATAAGGTGTCTGTGTGTATGCATGTTTCTTCATCTGAGTCTATTGTGAATGTTGATGATGTGTGCTTGTCAATCACTCATTCACAGCACAAATCTTTCAGAATATGATACAAACGTAACACACACACACAAGGCAGACACATGCCACACTGAAAATTCAATTTGGCCTGTTAATGGTTTCCAGATGCAGTGTAAATGGGGGTCTGTTTGGCAGTCGCTCACTTGAGAAAGTCTTTGTTGATATCACCCCACATCAGTCCAGCTAAACTGACAACACACTCACACTTAAACTGCATACCAAGTCATTTAGCTGTTATCTTGGGAATGTAAGATCCAAAATAAACTTTTTCATGATCCTACAGTAAGTACAATGACAAAATGACCATGTTTGTGTCAATATATTAGTACTCCATTGACTCTGATTGATTTTATATCAGGCTAATGACACATGCTATTCCCTAAACCTACTCCTGCACCCAACCCTCACAGAAACATGTGCAAGGCATTAGATAAAAAAATATGATTTGGCCAATTTATGAGCCTTTTTATTTAGTGAGGACCAGTAAAATGTACTTAAAGGTTGGTTGCTACGATATTTCACTTTGTTAGTGAGAACATTTGGCCTGTATACCTGTACACATACACACAACTCTTTGGGCAGGGTTATAGGTCAGTGCCATGCAGACATACTACAATGCCAGTCCTGTATCCCCTTCACAAATATACTTGTAATGTAAATTGCAAAAGTATTTTCTATAGTACCTGACAGCAATGTGAAGAAGCTTTTGAACTATGATTTTAGGAGTTTAGAGCACACAAACCACCTAATTTGATATCATATAAAGGTGTGAATACACAGGAAGTGTGAAGTATTTTAATCTTTAGCTGTGAAAAGAAAAAAAATAGGAAGAGGTATCAGAACATGTAAATAGAGTTTCTTACCATTTCTGCCCCCCAGCCGTGTGTTGTTGGACAGTGTAGCCAAACTGTGTCTGCCTGGGGCCTTTAATAATCCTGTGATTACTGGTGTCAATGTTGAAGCACTCACAGACCCCTGTAAACACACAGACAAAATGCTTAATTCAAACATTAAGCATCTATTAGACATAACTACATTCACTGGTAATATCAACAGGTCTTGCTCCAACAATGATACAAATCTAACAAAAGATTTTATGGTAGTTCTAAACACTAGTGCTTGTAAAAATACATTTTAACTACACTGGATGTCAACTTCCCTGTTTCTATGTGGCTCACGAACAGACAGCCTTTTCAAATTTTACATTTACATTGGCATTTGTTTTTATACACTTCAAATATTGTTTTATTCAATTGTCTACTATACTAGAGGTGGCTGAACTGTTTACTTTAAAACCAAAAGATTTTGGTCACTGGGGTGGATTAACAAACACTCTCATGGAGGTCTTCTGTTGAAGCTCCTTCATAATCAGTCTAATGCTCTTGGTCATGGAGTAAGCCTGTGCGATCTCACTGCTTGACCTGACCCTCTCCAACACTGTCAACAGACAACTTTCCCAACAGTGTGGGAGACACAGGACCATTGGACCTCATCAGGGATTAGACTAAACAAGCAAGTTGTCAATCATCATAACAGGTTTTGACTCACTGTCAAAGAAAGAGAGAAGATATACAGTCAAAGAAAGAGAGAAGATGGATATTAAGGCTGACAGAGAGAGAACCTGAAGGATGTTCAAATTTCAGTCACAATGCTGCGTACAGTACAAACTGTTTGCTTAGGTGGCCTTTTCATCACAGAACATCACGTGATGGCAACCTCCATATCTCACAGATCAGTATCTATAGGATTGGACCTTAATGTAAATCTGAAGCAGGTGCTGTAGAGAGAAATATAAAATGCTTTGATCTACAGTAAGTGTAAACACAATGGTTAATTTTTCCTAAGAATTATGATGAATTACACTGCTAATCTCTACTCTGGTGACAGCATATGGATGTCATAACCCTACACACATGGAAACCAAGGTGTAGGAATGTATCTATTTCACAAAAAGGCAAGAATGCAGAAAACATACAATGGGGTCTGATGAAAAGCCTGATTTTCTACAGTGGCCCGGGTCACCCTGCCTTCAGTTTGGCCTCTGTACCAATGAAAAGCAGTACAAAATCCTTTTCCTCTGGGTTCCATTAGACTTTTGGAGAAAGGTTCTTAGAAAATAACAATAATTTTTCTTCTAGCTGTCACCAGGGTAAATTAAACGGTTTATTTGTGATAGTGCTGATAAGCAATGTCTGCTTCACACAGAGATGTAGTTTCCATTCAGTGTATTATTATATCATGAAGAAGATCAATGGATGACATAAAGAGATTGAAGTAGAGGGCCTTTAGCTTTAACTGAAGTCTTTCTCTCTCTCTCTTTTTTTTCTCACGCTCTCTGTAGACAAAAGCATAAATGATTACAGGCTACTGTAGGGTTAAAAATGATGTAAACCCATTTTTGCACATTAATCTGGTCAGTCACAAGAATGCACAGGCGATAATGTGGACCACATGTCTTTCCGTGCTTTATTTTTGCCTTTGACCGTGATTGCAAGAGTTTGGAGTGAGAAAGACACTGGCAGTGACTGAAGGAGTATTTATTCTGAGCAGGATTGTGTGTCCCACTGTGACCAGCACAGAAGGCTCATACAGAGAAGGTAAATTTTAACCTTGCTTGACAAAGCAGGACTGATTCTCATCACATCCTCTGCCTCACGCCTTTTACCCACCCACAGAAAACACTGACAACTGATAGAACTTAATAGAAAGCGTATTTGACAAACATAGCTAGCTAGTCATTTCTTGGAAAACTGGAGACACAGCCTAAAGTGCTTGTGATATAAATTGTGCTGGTGACTGTTTTGAATATGTCCTTCATTTTGTGTGGTGCTGAGTGCAAATCCCTCTCCCATTTTAGAAACTTTGCTATTTACTAGATCAAATCAAAATTAATGTTTGAGATCAATAGAGAACAAGTAATCTTGTTTTTAGTGGAGGGCAGTCATAAAAATGCAGGTTTATTTGTATGAGAAAATCTTGTTTGATATCAGACTAAAGAACAAAGATAGTATGTGCAGTTTATTAAGGAGCAGACAATCCTTGTTAAATAAGCTGATTAAGTTTCTCTCATCAGAGGACACATCAGTAAATTCATGAGTAGCCTAATAAGGCTGTTCCTTCTCATAGCCTACAATTCACTAATATAGCAACACACTTTAATTCCTTTCCTATTGCAACACTGTCCAGAATTCTTTGACATTTTTTATACATTTCAATAAATGAAAAAGAAAAACTTGAAACTCTTACAAATACAATAGATCTATGAGAGCATGTGAAAGAACGTGTTATTTTTTCCCCTAAACTGTCCACAGTCGTTGATCATTTTTCCAACGTGTTGGATTTAACACACATCTTGAAGGCTTTTAGTTTCTTAAGGCAAGCTGTCCCAGACACCATCAGAGAACAAATTTGCCCCTTTAAAAATCCAAGGAAAAAGAATGTGAGAAAATAGGGGCGCAGAGAGGTTCTAATTTCCATTTAAAAGCCTTAACGTGGCAGATGCTTTCATATTCTATGTAATATCAGCAGGTCCTATAGCAGGCTAGTGGCTTTCCTGTGTATGGAATAGTTTGCCCAGATAAATAAACTTTGGTCAAAAGTTGTACTTTGTGTGTCTCTGCTCCTGAACCACAGTCAAACAGATTAAGAGCCTTAGTCTATGGGAGCATCCATACATCGTGAAAACTCACAATCTTCCAGATTCTGTCTGAATTATGCCACAGTGAGAAGTGTGTTATAAACAATGTCACCTGCCTAGACGGTATAATTTTAAGCATGTTAACCTAAGTTCTGATCAAAATCAAACATTTAGGAAAAATTTGTCTTTTACCAACAAAAGTGCTGAACCAGATTTGAACCAGACTCAAAGGCATTAAGACTTGAAAAGCCACATGTAACCAGATCTACAGCTGACCGTGCACCAAAATATAATTCACAATCCTAGAATCCAAAACAATCCAACTAAATAAAAGCCACCATACTAAACTCTAATTAAAGATGCAGCTGTGTACAGTCAGGCCCACATACTGTGACAGACACCCTCTCTAAAGATCTGCTCAGCCTTCAGTCATCACTCCCCCTCCTTCACAAACATTTATGTGAGGAACTGCCCTAATGCTAATGAGCCTCACTGATGCCCACTGGCTAGGATTAAGAGACTGCAGATTGGCTTTTAATAAACTCCACATGCCAGAAATGCATATCTCAAATCGTCATTTTGAAATACTGTTCTGCTTAAGATCTCATGGGCTTTATGCTATTACAGTATATGTGCTGATCCTCAGGGACTAATATACATTAAATTACACTCACAGATCAAGACCAAAATGAACAGACATTGCTTATTTCATGCTTACTTCCCAAATCTGAGCTCTGGAAAGGGCTGCTGAGAGATGACTAGCAGGGGATGAGACTGGTGGCAAGTGACAGAGCTTTTGACCAAAATAAACTATCCGTAGGGTACGTGGCATCTGACACAGTCAGGCATTACTCACTAAGCTCTGGAATCCCTTATCCACACAAATTAATGTTTCTTTTATTGGCACAAACAAAGTGGAACTCCAAGTAGAAGCTTCTGAACTATTGAACCAAAATGAACAGCTATTAACACAGAAACTGCTGTGATATGCACCCTGTGTATTTACAACATGTATCAGTAAAAAAAAATGCCTTTATGGAATGATGGCATGAAAAATAAGATTTTGAAAATTTAAACAGCATATAAAGGGGAACACAGAAAGGCTGACAGTAGCAGAGTATTACAGAAACAGTATTATAGAACTGTTGTAGTGTTGAGGAAACATTTTTGGACTTTATTAGAACTGGCCTGGGTCACAGCTGGCTTATTGGCAACTGGTCAAGCTAAGTAAACACAAGACTAACTAACTCTCAACAAGAAACATGCATGTCTTGACATACTAATACACACCTCCTCTCTTTCTCTCTCTCTCATAGACATAAATTACTTTTTTAACCGCATCAGCAAAGTGTTAGTATTGACATTTACTTTTTTCATTAATGATCAAATTACACAAGACAAATATTTTAAAAATCACCCATTTCATTGGACAGACAGACATATGAACAAATATACAATAATAACATCAAACATTCAATCAGGAATGCACATAAGTTCTCAAGAACCTCTCCTTGAATATTCTCCTGAGATTGTGATTTCACAGAACTAAACTTTAATCTGGCTGCTAACCATCTCTTCCCGGACACAGGAAACTAGCTCCCAATATGTGCCTGATAACATCATCTTTCATTTCGAAGTATGCAAGTGCAAAAATAAAAACTGAAATGAGTGTAAACGCCTGCCATTCTCCGGCCAATCCACTTTCTCTGTTTATTACAGGAGGTCAGTGTAACAGAGCCTGACAGTGGAAAGCAGGCGTGGGAGACAGAGTGCCTGGATATAATCCCATACACACAAATCACATCCATGGCACTTCCTCACTCTCATACATTTACAACTTGCAGAATATACAATTCATATTTGTAATGTTAATGGAGACAATGTCAATAGGTAACAACACACACACAAAACACACACAAGCACACTTACCTGGCAGCATGTTGCAGAGAATCCACAGCAGGAGGGTGCAGTAGTACTCCATTTGTGTGTGAGAGGGAGAATGTGTGTGTTAGTCTGTGTGCGTGTATGCGTGTGTGTGCACATGTGTATGGATAGAATATCCTGACAGTGTGTTCTCCTGTACAACTGACTCTGATTGCCTCTATTCCTGCTAAAAACACTCACTATATCTGAGTTAAGGAGGAGGGGACTGTGGCTGTACTAAAAGGAGGTGCTCCTTCAGCCAGCAGACTGATCTTCTCACTTTTTCTCTTTCACTTCCTCCCTCCCTCTTCCTGTCTTTTTTTGCCTGTCTATCCATCTATGGTTAGTCAGGTCAGGTCACTGTACTCCACTGCAGGCTATTGAAATGATGAGAGGTAGAGTTTGGCATAGTAGCGCATCAGTTCTATGGCAAATAATGATTTTCCATAATTTAATGTATGTAACATATACTGCATACATTCAGATATATGCCCTTGTCTGATACAGAGATTTGTGGTTAACATAGCTGCATGTTACCTTATAAAGCCCACTGACAAAATCTCAGGCATCATCCAAACCACCCAAACTAAACCTATAATTATAGATTATATAACAACTAATGCTGACATTCAGCCCACTGCGGCCTACCTCTATTTCAACTTGACCTTGAAAAAACAAAACCACAGTGATTAAAAAGAACATGCAATATAAATGTACTCTTACACATAAATCAAACGTAACCAAAAAAACAAACACTGATTAGGATATACACACACAGACAGGTCAGTAGCGAACAATAGCTAACTTAAAAAAACTGATGGATCAGCTGAAATACATAATTATATTATTCACTGTACTATCCACAATAATAATCATAAAAGTTACATTTAGGAAATTGTTATGCCTCTAAAAACATCTGATGAACAGTGAACTGGTTCTTCAAACATCCTGTGTAAAGAGTGTTGCTATGATTAAGTGTACTTAAAAAGCCATTGTTTCTTGCCTTTCATCAGATCTTTCTATCAAAGCCAGCAAACTTAAAAGCACAATGTAAATCAGCTTCTCTAGAAAGGAGGCAGCTGGGAATGCTGAAATCATTCAGTTTTTGCAAAAGACTGTAGTCAACCCTGTAGTAGCGTTCTTGTAGCTAAATTGGCAGTGCATTGCGTTACCAGCACAAAGATTGTGGGTTTAGGCCCAGGGAGCACATGCACTGCAACACAAGTTGCTTTGGATAAAAGCTGGAAATGTGTCTGCCAAATACATAAATGAAATGAAAGACTCTGGCATATACAGAGGCAGAGAGACACAGATGGGACATTGACAGGTATGAAGAACACCTTACATACACTTCTGAGTGTGAATAGTGATACTCACTGCGCCAGATTAACAAAACAATGTGGTTACACTCATTATGGGAATCTGTGTCTGATGAAGCCTTTTTTATTATGACACTAAATAATACTTTTTATAGTTCATAATTACATTCAGAGAATAAAATTTTAATTAGTTATACACTTGTGTAGAATCCAATGTTTTTTTCTTTGGGAAATAAACTATTTCTGAGACGGAGCTAATGTAATTATTCACGGGCTGCAGGAAAAGTACTGTAGCCAGGATGTCTTAAAGACCACCTCTTGCATTCTCCTGTCCTCTTCTAATGTGAATAAAGAGAAGCAGAAGAGAGATAAAGAGTGCTATCAGATAGCGGGCTTTTGAAAAGACTATTTGGTTACACAACGCAACATAAAGTAGTTTTTACCAGGATTGTGGGGTTGCAGCTCATAGCTCCAGAATCCCTGCTGTCAGTTTGCAAAATGTCAGCAGTCTAAAACAAATGATAAATCGGAGAGGAACCTACAATTAAAATTAAAGTCTGTTTTTTTTTCTTATAAGAGAAGATGGAGTCGGGTTGCTTCAGTCACTGTTTCCACATGGGGGGAAATCTGCTCTGTCCATGATGCTCTGTTACTGACCAAAATTACCATGCCAATTTTTAAAGTCAGAGGGGAATTCTGTAAAAAGAGGGACAGAGAAATTACCATAAAGAAAGAACTAGAAAAAGAGTTCTCTGAGCAGTGTGCGAAGTTGTTTTTGGAAACAGTCCCTCATTCCTTCCTCCTCGAATGTGGGGGTCCAGAGCCCCCCGTTGAGGAGAGGATGGAAATCAACCCCTGTCCTTTACAGGAGCACCACTTACCTCATGACCACAGAGCTTCATACAGCAGAAGAGCAACTGCAAACAATCATCTCAATAACCTTCACGTTACCTGCTGCATGATGTATGACTGATTATTTGAGAACACGGAAGCACAGAAGCTACAGTTGTTGACCGTAAGCAGATTATGACCCGTGTGGAAAATTGCTTTGCTTACTGATATCAGACCTTTCACAAATCCATCACAGTATGAATGACTTTCAGTAAAACATTTGCTATGCATGGTACTTTATCATGCCTTTTCATAATAACTATTCTTCTCTCTGTTTATCATACTTAAAAAGAAGTTAACTGCCTCATTCTCAGGGTTTTTGCATTAACTGGTACAGCAAATCACAGAAACATACTGTTGGCAGCGGACAAACTGAGCGCAGTCAGTGAGAGCCTCAGAGTTACCAAACCTCAGAGTTACCTCAGTGTCAAGTGTCAGAACAACCCTACAGACCTGATCCCGATCTTGACCTTTTGAATGGTTCTGCACGATGCTGCTCAAACTATGGCAACCACAATAATTCTCAGTCAATAGTTCTGAACTGTGGTCATATCTAAAGCCTGACTTCCTTTAGCTCAGTAACAGTTTCTATTTGAAGTTGTGGAAGCAGATTATTTTAAAACAATATGCTATAAATGAACTGTGAACTTTATACTGACCTTGTAGAGATACTCTAACATTTATTGTCAAAAGCAACTGTAGCAAAACATCATTCTCATATAAAAACTGACTAAACTAGAAAGTGACACTCTCTGCTTCCTATTTCTGCACAATATTTAACAAGCAGAAAGTCTTAATTGGCTAAACAAAAGATCTCAATGCAGCTCACAACCACATTTCTGTTTGTCATTTACAAACTCTGGACCATTTTTAGGACCATATATGTAAATTATACAAATGTATTTCGTTATAGGAAATAAAACTTTTTAAAACAAACAACCCCTTCATTAAGAAAGAAGACTGCATTAACTACTTCTGTATGACATGACTCTAAAAGCCCAACACAAATATGTTCATGAATCATATAAAATCATATAGGAATCAGGGATTGTGGTTAGGCCATGGAAGCCTGAGTCAACCAATCAGACATGCAAATGACTGTTTGATTGACAGGCAACATTCAACTGAAGGAATTCTGTGGTTTAGGCAAAGATACAAGTGTTCTTACACTGACGCATAAGCTGTGTTAAAGGCTTTTCTTTATCAATAACAAAATTTAACCAAGAGCTCAACTTGTGTAACTCGGCACAGTAAAATCAAGCCAACACTCTTACCATGTTGAAATCCAGTGGTCTGGACTGTAAACGGTGACGTCATAGCTCATAGCATTCCAGATGCTCTTCCTTGAGAGGACCATGAGATTTACTGTGAAGAAACAGTTTTTCTGGAGATGCTATTTATAACAAAGGGCAAAATATGGCAAAACTATACTAATACCATTATGCATGTATATACATACAGTATTATTGCGGTATCTTTTGAAATTATTGAAACAATACTGCTATCATTTTTATCAGTTTATTTTTTGACCAAAGAATTATTTAAAATACAAGTGTAGAGACAGAAAGAGAGTTTGTAATCATTGTGGCTCCTAAGACAAAATGTAAAATGGGTGCAATAGCACCACCTACTGTGTTGGAGTATCAATCAAATAGTGATGTTAGATTATTATATGTGTACTATTAACACAGTATATTATTAATCATGTTTATTAATATCACAGTTATTGTCAAAACCGATATGCTGCGGTACATCTCAAAGGACAAAGAACAAACACAGCATTAATAATAATCGTAAAGCTACAACCATGGAGGGCTGTTCTACTTTTAGAGTTTTGAAAAGGAACCAAACTGTCCAAAATGCCGTGGAATGCCTCCATATTTCTAGCGGCATGCGCCAGGACCATTTAAATCTCTCAGTGCCCGTGGTTTCATTGCAGGATTATTCTGATTGGCTGCTGAAAGAATGGAGAGCCGTTTAACTGTAAGCAGGGCAATAGTGTACCAATAGAAATAATCATAAAATGTGAAAAATGGCAGAGGTCTTTAATATAAATACTGGGAGCAAGCGAGCAATGGTCTAGTCTTAGCAGTGCGTCATTCTTACTTTTCCAGATATTTGGCAGCACGATGGACTGGCGTTTAGAGCCAGTAGCAACACTGGGATGTGGAAATTGAAACTGCTTACCGCAGCAGGAACAGCCGTATTATTTGCACCATGCGACGCACACACACATGCTCAGAAGCAGTCATATACACAAATGCAGCTCTGAAACATGCATACAATTGCATACACTACACAACCAAAAACTGACAGCCACATGCACAAACTGACCAGGGACAACTCAACACGCTCAAATGCGATTTACAATAATAATCACCTGATGCACCTAATGCATGCAGGTAAACAACATGCAAGCATCAGATGAACTCACTCAACCACTGAAATGACAATTGCTGTCATCTACAAAAAAGGAATTGTGGATAGAAACTTTGCTTCTAACCTGTATGTACAGTATACAAAAAAATAAGCCTCAGGCTTAGCTTAGGTTAGTTCTAGCTTTATTCAGCCTTTACAGGGCAGCTACAGCCCAAGCAGTTTCTGTACCTGTTCTGTATTAGATTTGACCTATTAGTTCATAATGTGGTCTAAAATCATGCAATTGCTGGTGCATGCCTGCTGAAAGGTAATGCATGCTCCTGTTTCATGGAGCTTCCGCATCACATCATGCAAAACGCAATGGGAAAATGTAAGAGGGGGAAAATCATATCTTCTTTTTTGCTGCATCACCATGGAAAACCCAAAGCTCCATCATTTCCAGCATGTAATTACAAGGTTTGAGAAATCTTATACCTGATTATTTATTTCAGGACCGCTTAAACACCAACTGAGCCCCTTTGAGCAGGCAGTGTAAATTTATCCCATGTGATGACATATCAGAGCGAGAGTGCAAAATGCAGAGTCATTTCTGTTGTGAATGTTTTTGTTGTCTTCTTATTTCCTAGCAAAACAGTGACATATTTCATTAAGAAGCAAGTACAGACAATTGGTAGTCTTATCCTTGGTCTTCTAGTCTATAAAACTAAATCTGAAGTGAAGCAACATGTTGGTTAAGTATGGTGACCCATACTCTGAAATTTGTCCTTTGCATTTAACCTGTACAGTAAGTGAACACACATTAAAGTATTGAGTTGTGAACACACACCTGCAGCAGTGAGCAGCAATCAGTGATAAGATGCCTTGATCAAGGGCACCTCAGTTATTACCTGCCAGCAACTGCCGGTCCAACTTTCTACCCAGTAGGCCACAACTGCCCTGCAAAACTGCCCCCAATTTTCACAGAACTTGTAAGTGCAGTCAGCCGATATACCACACAAAGTAAAGCAAAGGCAGTGTTTCTCATAAGAAGCTCAAAAAGAGCTACTGAAGTAAAGAGAAGATGAGAAATAAACAGTGAAGACTTCCCAGATTACTTTTTGCTCCTTTGATGTTAGATCAGGTCAAAGGTTGCTGGACCGTCTTCTGAGAATTTAGCAGCCTTTTAATGCTGATGTGTCCTATAATAACACATTACAGTAACAAGAAATCGTCTGGAATGTTGGCACGCAAGACATTTGAAACATTGAATTCAATAGCCCAGTAAGGAACAACTGTATAAATTGGCAAATAACGATTTCAGATTTTTTCCTAATGTGACTTAATACCCCAGTATAGATTTTCACTTTTTGCTTCATCAGCTTGTATGATAATCACACCTCATGCGGAATGAACAAGCCGAGGATTAAGCACTCAACAATATCACTTTCCTGGATGCAGTGTACAGACACCACAGATATGTCAAATATCCTACGGGCAGAAGTGAAAATAAACACATAACTAACATCACAAGCGCTGCAAATGGGTATGACTCACTTCCTAAGTGCTTATAAAGGTCTGGAAAAACTGCATGGGCATCTTCACAGAGAAAACTGAAATATAACTGGATGGCTGGGTTTGGATCTGGCCAAACAGCTGGGGTGCTGGAGAGAGTGTTAAGCTGGAAATACCAGCTCAGATTTTACATACTACTTGGCAGCAGAATGTAAATCAAGCATTTGATTTGACGTATTCCTTGGTCATTTAAAGTTAAAAATTATTCCAGAGGCACTGGAACTATTTGAAGCAGCAGTCTATGGAAAAAATATAAAGACCCACAATGTTGATATCAGATACAGGTAATGTATTTGACACATATTCTGGACATATAAATGGGAACAAAAACCTTGTTGTTGTCCTGCAGGTCATAATAGTAGAAATTATTTTCAAGTCTTCTAAACTAGTCTTATAAGGGCATCACTGCAAACTCAGTAGCCTAATACCATATAAATGTACTGACCAAACATTCCATGAATATTAGGACAGGATCTGTGTAGACATGCATTTCACAGTATATTTACATACTAAAACATTCAAAAAACTTTCATTCAATACATTTTTCCAGGAAAAATGCAGGAAAGATGTAATAATAAGTACGTTTTTGATTTATTGTGCATTTGGATTGTATGTTCTGCTGATTACATACATATAAACAGTGGTGATACTTATCACGTTTGCCTGACGTCTGCACAGTGTATTAATAGAGCTCAGTAGGATTTCCTTTCCTTTTATTGTAATCTCTAGTTTGTTAATAAAGCTTTACAGTCCCTTTACACCACTGTAATTGAACCAAGACCACTGGACTTATGATTAAAGCTTCATTGTGCTTCAGAGCTGAGGTAGCAAACAGACCACACACACACATAAGTGAAGTGATGTGCAAGATAAGCATGGTGACCCATTAGTATATGTCCTCTGCATTTAACTCATCCAGTTAGTGCACACACATTAAAGTAGTGAGTTATGAACATACCTGCTGCAAACCATGAATACACACCCACAGCTGTGAACAGCACTGCAGCCCCCGGGGGGCAATTGGGAATAAGGTGACTTCCTAAAGGGCACCCCAGTTGTTTTCTGCTGGCATTGGAAATCAAATCAGCAACTTTCAACAGCAAAGTTTGACAATCTAACCAGTAGGCACAACTGCCCACAAAATACACATACACACACTGGATCACCAACCCCAGAAAGACACACACATGACAGTTTTGACCTGTGTATATGAACAGCACCTGACACTGGATCAGCCAACCACACAAAAAAACATGAATGCATGGACAGAAGCATACCTGACCACATCAAAGCTTTTCTGACCGCGGTACAATTACTATTATCAGTGCAATTTACTATCACATTTAAAGTTTAAGCATCTCAAAGCATTCAACCTTTTAAATACAAACAGAATATCCATGACAATAGAATATATTTTACACTCCCCCTGCAGACACTTACAATCAAAATTATATCATTTAGTTCTTATGTGACATTCTGTTGTTTCTCTGTAGCAGGAGTCAGTAACTTTTAGCTCAACAGTTATTCTTACTGCAAATTCAAAATATTTTGCTGTAGAATAAACAGTAGATAATTTATTCTATTCTATATTAACAATACTACTAATGATACTCCAAGGGACATATAAAGGAATCAGTTTGATTTATCACAGTTATTTATGAAAAAACTACAGCTGGTAAAAGCATATAGTCTTTCACTCTGAATTAGTCAATACATCACAATGTGTGTAGCATTTTATGAGAACATTACATGATTTTGAACGTTTGTTTAAAGTTATCAGCTATTGTGAGGCCAGCAGGAGCGTGTGAGACAGCTCCATTCCCAGACAGCCTGTTAACTCTGGGGAACAGCAGCAGTAAATCACCACAATGAGCCTGTAATGATGTGACAGTTAACAGGCTAATGTCTTTATGAGGGGAAAATGCCACGTGTGCAATGCAAACCTTAATGTATCTTTTCAAGGAAACATGTAGAGAGTTACAGTCAATGTGGGGGTTGGAGTGGTTGTGTAATGTTTTACAGGGACATGTATATAGTAAGTAAAATGACAGTAAGTAAAATGATATAATTGCTAATAAATGTTTCCTGATGGAGATGGAGCCCTGTAGCTCATTATTTCATTCACAATTATTCCTAAGAAGTTAATGGTGATACATCAACTGTTAGAAAAATCCTCAGCATACTATTTTATACTTTTAAATCTAACGCATTAAACTCACTGTTTATTATTTCTCACTGCCTTATTTCTGGTTCATCCATACATACATTCATCAGTTCTGCTCCTCTCCTTTCTCATTCCCGGAGGCTCTTACATTTTCCCTTTACCCCTGACTCAAGAGGAAGTGGTTTCTGTGCAGGCTGCATTTAGCTGGAACATTGCGTTAGGTACATGGGAAGCTGTAACCAAAGAACTGCATATTAAAAGTTCCACTAGAGTAACACTTTCTGCAGAGACAGATCTGGTGGACAATCATGCCAGAACTGGGGGTCTGCCTTAAATTTACCCATATGTACGTGATTGTGTGTCAGGGTGCTAATGCAACACATGCAAAGTGGATAATGCTGCCCTCCAGTGTTAATGTTCTGTTAGTGAGCCCATACATCGCTGGAAAATAGTTTTTGCAAACACACACATTCATATGCACACAAGAATGCTTGTGTTTTTGTATCATGATATATTAACATAAAACTGCACATCAATTCCTGTAGAATTTTTCTTTCCAGGTTCATCCAAACCATCAAGACCTATTAAGAGGTATTTCAGGCATGAGCAGATAAGAGCTTCTTATCTCTGTTTCTGTAGCTATCTGAGTTTTAATAGGGCTTTCTGAAGTTTTCTTATCTCAGTCGTTTTTCCTCATTGCTTTTATAAACAAAGCCAATATAATGGTTTCAGTGCTGCACTGGAATCTCCCAGTATTATTTTATATGTCAGACATAATGATCCATAACTAAACTTTGAGATCTGTCTTGGTTAAGAGCCTGTTGCTAACTTAGTCATTATTTTGTCCAGTTATAATGTAAAATTGTAATATTTATTATAAAGGGGGGATTTGATGGACTTCTAAATGGCCTTCAATTAAGAAAGAAGCTTTTAACCAACATAATGATGTATTATGTTATCTAGCAGAGACAAACTCATGAAGTTAAGTAGCCAAGCCTTGACTTATAATGCTAGTGATGCGGATATTAAATTCACAGTGCACCTTTGTATTTGTTGGACAACAGATTTTAATGTCATATTGACGAAGGCCACACGGGGGCAGTAGAATAACAAACAACAAACAAATCTACGTTTATCCTGCGTCATGTTTTCTGTACATGTAGTCTTGCAGTCATAGTCTCTTTACATGTTTGTTGGTATGCCCTTCAACACTGAGAAACATCCCAACAGTTAAGAGGACGTGTTAAGGGGAATGCTGTTAAAATAAATATTGACTGATTATACTTGCATTTAAATAACCAATTATTACTATTTTTACCATTTTATTTCTATAGTACATCCCAAATAACTCAGAATTGTAACTATAATTTCCACCAAAATACCAATACTACAGTCTAACTAAAAATTAATAATGCCTCAATAAATTAATTTATTATATAGAGTTTATAGTCTTTCAGTAATTTTGTATTTTGATAACAGTGGTGACCATGATATCACAGATTAACTGCAGTAACAGTGCTAGCTACTGTAACTGCTGTGTACTAATTGCAGGGAGAGATAGGTTAAGTTTGGTTATATCTTGAATACACAGAGATAAAGCAAGTGAGTTATGCTATTGTGGACATCAATAACCTTCATTAGAGCATGCAGCAATCAGATTGACAGAAGGGGGAGAAAGAGAGACAAAGAGAGAGAGTGAGGAGTAGTAATAACATGCTGAGCTCACTTTTCCGCAGTATTCTGACTAAGGAACCAAGGGACCATCGCACTGATAGGCTTGGTTACTTAGCAGGAGACACCGACCAGACCCTCCCTCTCTCTCCCTCGCTTAACCACTCATTTCTCCTCCTCCACTCTCACAATCTCTCGTCTCACTCTGGTGTCACAGAGGCATCACACACACGTACACTCTCAGCGAGACCGTCTCTCTGTCCTGCTGTCACACTCAGCGTTTCAGGACCAGAAGTTGCCTCTTCTGCACTGATCTCTGCATGACTGTCACAAAGGTAAGCGTGTTACAGTGCTGGTTTGCGTGTGAAGCGGGGAGGGGCTGCTGGCTTTAAGCTTTACTGCAGTGGGATGTTCTGCTGAATCTGTGACTGTGTGGTGCAGTGCTGCGCAGATGGAGCTGCATGAGGAGTGTGTGAATTTTATATCTGTTATTTTCTGGGCATGTTGTATGTGTGTGTTTGGTTGGCTGGATCCCTGTGTGTATAGCTAAAATGTTAGTGACTGTCACGCAGTGGGTCTTGGTGGGTGAGACCATTATATTTGTGTGTTAGGCTTTAGCAGACTGATTGCTAAGTGAAGCTCTTAATCCAGTGCTGCCCTGCATAAAGCCTGAGAGAGAGAGAGAGAGAGAGAGAGAGAGAGAGAGACTGTACTGAGCAGCAATGTGTGTATTGGTGCTCTGCACATTACAGACTGTGCGTAAAGGGAAGAAAACAGAGGAAAAAAAAGGAGAGAAATGGAGAGAGGAGAGGAAGGCAAAAAGAAGAAAGCATAGAACCAAAAGGGAATAAGTTCAAATCAGGTTAACTGGGCTACCATTTGACATTGAGCTGTCAGAAATAGTAGTCCAGCTTTACGGTATAGCAGATGGTTTTGATTCTTAAACACCACACACAGCAAGAAGTGATGTATAGACATTATTAAGACACATGCTCACAAACTCACCTCCACTCTGATTGTTTTGCTCATATACACAAACACTCACACTCTCAGCAGTAAATACAGCTAGGTCTAAACCTGCAGTTTCACAAATCCACAAATGTGTTTTAATACGCCAATAAAGCCATAACTGGTGCTCATAAATAATGTCACTTATCATGACACAGCTGCTAACCTGTGTCAGTATGTGTGTGATTTGTGCTGTTGTACAGAAGGTTGTGCAAGGGAAGATGCTGACCGGGGGCTTGAGTGATGGATATTGTACAGAGAAAAATGACCTTGGAGTGTTTGTTCACATGTGCTGACATGGCAGAGCCAGTCCACTCTGCAGTGATGTCTAGTGTGTGTGTGTGTGTGTGTGTGTATGTGTGTATGTGTGTGTGTTTAAAGGCATTAGTGTCTGACCACACAGCTGTATGGCAGGATATACCATTTAACCTCTAGAACTGAATCAGTCACACCCAGACTGTCATGAATTGTCATAAATTAAGTACACAGAAAAGCAGCTCTCAAACAGGTCAAAGAATGTTAGCATACAGTGGGGCTGTTATTTGGAACCGGTGCTAGTGATCTACAAATTCATTGGAACAAATTAATAATTAGAATTAATTTAAATGAATTAAAAGTGCATATATAAGGCACATATTACAGTGCAAATATTTTATTTTTTATTACAGTCTAGGATACCACAATAATAGACTGGTATGCAACATTCAAATAAAACACTTAAATATGATTCAAAGGTGATTCCCTGAATAATCTAGCAACTAGTTGTTCCTTAAAAGCAGTCTAGATTCTTGTAAACAAAAAGCTTAGCTTTGTGGCTGGGTAATAAAAGCTTTTTTCTATTTGGGGGTTATGAGAGTGATATGAGAGTGAATGACAGCAGGAAGTCACACAACAAACTAAAACATTTAAGATGGGAAATAAGAGAAGAATAGATGGGAAGACGGAGGGGGTTTGGGATCAATCTGTCTCTTGGGATGGAAGGTCAACATATGTGCCCTCATGTTTTTATTTAAAGCTTAGCATATATTTAGCCCTGGAACAGAATTCAGAGGGACAGAAACGCCAACATGCATCAGACTGACCGATAATTGTGAAGACTCAGTGGTTAAAATTTCTCCCTTATATCAATACAAAGAACTGGACAGATGTCAGTTTGTTTATAAGGTCCAGAGAGATTCACTGTAGTCTGGAACCCACTGAAACGGGCAGTACAGGATTAATGTGGATGTGTGCTGCTCTCTCTCTGCCATCTACAGTGACCAGAAACACACACTGTTAAAAGCACCATGTTGATAGTTCTGTGCTTATTGTAGAAGACTGTGTGAGGGTTCTCATTCGCTGTATGTGTTTGTGAAGCTGTTAGATGTGTTTATACAGCTTTAAAAAGCTTTAAAATATACAGAAACACTTGCTAAGAGTAATTGAGATGGCATTGTGTGGGTTGGAGGGCCGGTACTGTAAAATTACAGGTTTACATACGATTGCTCCCCGGGCGCTGCAGTGATAGCTGCCCACTGCTCCGGTTGGGTGTGTTCATGACTTGCAGTGTGTGTTCACTCCTCACTTGTGATGGGTTAAATACAGAGGTCACATTTCGGGTATTGGTAACCATATCTGACGAAGGTAAGGTAAGGTCAATCCTTTTCAGCTTCATTACATACTTTAATATGCCTGGGCCAAACCTCTTCATACAGTCTTTGCAAAGCACAACATGTTTCTTGGCCTAATAATCATTTCAAACAAATAGTGAATAACATTTTCTAATTACATTATAGAGTACAATGTAAAATAACTATATTTAACTGTTAAAGGAGACCAAAAGTCTTTTAATATACAGAATGCTTAGCTCAGATGCTGCTTATTGTACTTTCTGGGGAAATCTTTTAATCCCCACTGAAATTGCTGGCTATTATTGTCCCATGCAGGCAGTGTGAACACGCTGAGTCGTGTCACATTAGATCCAGGTTCTAACAGCTAGCTTAGCAACCCAAACCTCCTGCTGTCTTATACAGAAAATGACCATAAGAACAAATAACTAATGGGTCTTGCAAACAGGCGCTAAACTAAAGAATGTAGAGAGTGCATTCATTGGTGCAGAAAACTTGTGGCTCAATTACATGGTAAGAACTCCTAACTTGCTGCCAAAAAGACCAATGCTCAACCAGAATATGTTGTGCTTGGATGCTGGTTCACAAAGGAGACCTGCACTAAACCATCAACACCCAGCATACAACAGCCTGAACCAGCATGGAAATCAGTGCTGATATCAGCATGTCTTTTCAGCAGGGTTGTGCTCAGGGTCCACAGAGACTCTGAGTTTCAGAGGGACATTTTGTAGAAGGAAAGGAGGACATGTCATTTATAAATATCCTGCTCAGATGCAAAGAGAGGCTTGTACAAAAATAAAGAATGAACATGAGGTAGAGGCATCGTGAAGAGGATGTACTTCCTGTTTCGAGGTCCTGAGCTGATGAGTGATTTGTAATTCCCGTTGTCTGCTTCTCGCTTCTCTGTCTCTTTCTCACACTATGGCACTGAAACCAAGAAAATATTCAAATATGAAGATTCTTGCCTTGTGATATCAGCTTCCATTCCACACAGTTAGACACACATACATTCACACACGAGCTGTGAAGAAAGATGAGTCCACTCACAGTGTTAAAATACCCATGAAAAATCACATTCTGCCTGTCTTATAGTTGATGCGCATCATTTAATCAGAACAAACACTGTGGCTCTGTGCTGAAATCAAACCAATGCTATGCGGCACAAAATCTCAGCTTCTGGCTCGACCAATGGCATGAGATTGAGGCAGGGCTACCTGTTTGCCTAAACAATGGTTGACAAATATAACAGTAAAAACTGTGCAGATGTAGTGTAGCTTTAAAATACAGACAAGTTTTAGAGTTAGAGTTTAGAAATCCCTAAAAGGGCAGCACATTTCTACATTCAAAATTTCCAGACCAGTTACAGAAGTCATTTGTAGATTTTCACTAACCAAGAGTTTGTATCATAGTGTGTTGAGCAGGACAACTCAGGTTACTCCAGAGTGACTGTTCACACAATAAGCGTGTCTTTTGGATGAAGTTCTTTTGGATGAAGTTTTGCAAGTGGTATGCAACTAACTCTTTTTTTTGTGTTCCTGTGTGTATTTGTAAAAGATCCACACTGGACCACAGGACCAGAGAAGGAAATGCTACATCCCACACAAATCAAACAATGTGGGAGAGAGAACAAAAGCGTGAGAGCTGATAAAGATGGGTCACATGCTTCCGCTCTCAGGATTTTAACACACTACTCATACTAGCAGAGTCCCATGAAAATGAAGCTCATTACCTGTAATGCAGTAGAGCACCACATTCCATTCATTGATTCCACTGACCAACGACTCCTTTAAAAGTGCTTGACAGATGTGAACAGCAATGCATTTTTAAAACTGCTGGTACATCACTTATGTTATATAACAAGCTATGTTTCATTACATTGTGTGTTCTGTGACATATGTTTGACTTTTCATATGGAAAATGGGGCAATCATTAATGTTACTAAAATCATTACCATTTTAGATTAGCCGGCATATTAACCCTGTTAGTTCATAATGCAAAAAAAACCATCAGCTTGACTAAAACGCCTGCTGGCCACCAAGAGTACAGTGACTTAGTGACCTTGAGCGATTTTATGGTTGTCAGTGTGGATGCCCCCAGTACATCTAGGAGATTTCATCATTCATGGTCATAAGAGGTAGAATGCACAAGGAAAACATTACTAAAAAAACACTTCAGTCATGCATACACAAAATTTAAACTTTATATAAGGTTATTGCTGTTTCAAAGAGAGAGGAGAACAGATCACGTTGTGAGCAGAAAGAAGTGAGGTCAGTTGAGTACTATGAAAGTTCACATTCTTTCTCAGCATTCTCTGGCCCTCAGCAGTGTTTTCTGAAGTGACATGCCAAAACTCAAACCTCTTATTTTCTTAGAAAATGCATCAGTGAGAAAGTGCAAAAGAGCACAAAAAAGCATGTTTAGGGCCAACTGTTAGAGACTGTGCTTTTACAGAGATATGGATTGGCTTTTTCAGTAGGAGTGATCGATATAAAAATAAACAACAGCCAGCCATAAACAACATCATACTAAATATGCATAAAATGTAATACCTATAAGCTCTCTATGGCATGGAGGCCAACAGAAACTGGTTAGGAATGGGATCAATTAATGGACAAATTGAAAATAAATGCTGTATAAAATGCAAACAAAGCACAACAACTGCATTACCTGTATTATAGTACATGCCTCAGGTAAAAATCTGCTGTTGTGGAATAAGATCTAAAGAGGCAGGCAACGATCTAGCCCCATCTGAGTCTGGATGTTCAGCAGATCAGACTTCCTTGAGGCTGTTTTCAGAGCACTCAGGTACCAGGACAACGAGAACGTGCAAGTGGGAGAAAGGGAGAGAAAGTCTATTTTGACAAGGAACTGGTTTTCTTGTAGCTAGTAACTCAGCAGGGGAAAGTGTTGACATATAAACTGCAACAGTGTGTAATGCATCAAATCATGAACAAGATGAACGACTATCAATCTATAAATCAAACTCATGTTAAATGCTAAAGAAAAGTTTTTTTTAATTCTGCAGTAGTTCTTGCCTACTGTACACTTGATTACAGTATGTTACAGTATATCAATCATGTGTGCTTCAATGCTAATGACACCATTTTGCATTGTCTTATAACAGACCTGGTTTCTTTTGGAACACTTTAAATATAAACCAAATTAGTTTATTTGACCTTTCAACCGCCTGGGAAGCAGATAACCTCAGTGAAATGTTACAGGTACATTTGCATCACAAGTATTGTAATTGAAGATTCTATCTATTTATGCTAAAAACTAAATGTTGGTGGTATTTAAGAGTATATTGTAGCACATTAATCCCTGCAGTGTGTCATTAGTTAAAGGTCTAGCCTTTGAACTTGTTCAGGAAAAGCAGTTAAGTGTCTCTCCTCTGTCCAACACCAAACAAAAGCAAACACCTGTTTAATAATGACTGTGGCATTTAGTGAACAGTAGTTGATTGGTGTGCCTTTTAAAAGATGCAAAAGATCTTGTAAATAGTGCCTAGCTTACTAAAATATTCACATATATTTGAAGAATAATATCTAATGAACAAAAGTTCAATTTGTCAGTGTCTGTATTTTTGTATTTCACAATAACTGTATTTATGTCCTTCAATACAGCCTTAAATATGTTGAATATGTTCTAACCTAAATGTTCTCTTAACCTAAATGGTTGTATTCAGCCTCAGCCTATGATCCACTCGCCCAAGCACATTTCAGAGCACCGTGCAGAAGCAGTTATGAAACACAACCCTGCCAGCACTGAGAAACAGTCAGATGAGATTAGCGAAAGAGGAAGACAACAGGCTAATATGACATTGTTAATGTGGAAGGTCATAGTGCTCATCAGTAGCTGGGTAACACTATTATGACACGGAGATCAGGCAGAAATGGCAGGTCTTTGCAAGGTTAAACAAGGGCTTTGTCTAAATCATATACATTAATAAGTTTTTTTTATATTACATATCCTAGAGATTATAATGCATTAAAAATAGTCAAGATTGGTGTGGAATTAGTCATTAAAAAATATTATTAATATTTTTATATAGTTAAACCCTGCATGTAGTTGCATGTAGTTTTAACATAGTGACTGGGTTATAGATGCTATGGCACAACAGAGGGATGAGTTTTGGGCGTGGTGTGTTTGGCCAGATGGTGTGTCTGAGCTATGATGCTCTTCTTTTGTGTATCATACAGGAGCAGACTGTTAAATTACACCGGGAGCCAGAAACTGCGGGAGAGAAAGTCTGTCCACTCAGCACACCACTACCAAATATAAAGCCTTAATCCAATTTGTAAAGGGACTTTCTCTATGATGGAGAACCCTGGACAGACTTTCTCTCTGTGTAGCTTTCATAGGATTAGAAAAAACAGTATAGATTGAGGAGCACAAAGAGTGAGACCCAACAAAGCGTACTGTACAGGCAAAACTTCAAATAATAATAAACTGTTTTGTTATCATATTTTTGCACCCACAGTTGAATAGATTCACAATGCTGGCAAAAGCAATTTCATGTGTAAATACACAGTTGTGACCATTATTGGTATAATGGCTTTAAAAGCCTTAATTCTAAATAGTAATTTCATGCATTTAATGGTGACTGCCATTAAATTGCCATTAAATTTTGTTCAGCACATGTATTTAATTGCAATGTTGTGCACACACAGGACTGTCTCTTTAATTCATGTAAGGTTTAATATTAAAGGATCATGTCACTGATCAACCATGTTATCATGTATGATAATATTATGTGTACTGTCATACTGAGTATATATTTGACTCCCTTATCTCATTAAACTGGTTTTAGCCATTATCAATAAAAACTATTAAAACTACATGGGCAGTAAATTATGGCAGACAGGTGAAGCGAATATTGACTGAATCAGAAATGACAGGCTGTTAATCTTTATGTTTGTGGGATATTGGCATTCCAAAACTCTGAAACATGTACGTTGGGATGGAAGTAATTTTGCAAAGTGCATCTACATCTGTGCTGAAGCTTTCCAAATAATGAGAGGTATTCTGCCAGCAGAGAGTGGATTTTGTAGTAGACATAGCATTGCATGCTAAACAGAGAATGGATTTTAACCTCATTTGACTCATATTTCATAAGGCCAGAAACAAAGAGCACATGGTATCTGGCACACCTACACAATAAAAATATTTCCATCATTACGTATAACAACATCTTTGTCTATTTATCCACTTTATTTAAAGTTTTAATCACTGATCTATATAATAACTGGATTACTTATGACATCATGTTGTGTTGTTTATATAGGTTTTATTTCTACAGTAATTATAAATGATTAAACAGTAATTGGGTTTTTGGCATATATTTTGAAGCAGTTACGATATTTATTTAAACGTTGGCTTTAATATCAACTTGTAGCCTATTGTAATATTTCTGCTAAAAATCTCTGCATTGTTATATATAAAATATTGTGTAAAGTGTATCCTACCATAATATTCAGCTGCAGCCCTGCAATACCTACAGCATGCAGTAGACAATTACATACATTGACTATCCTGTTGGAAAAAAACAATCACTGAGGATAACATCAGAAGTACCAATTTATTTACAGGCAATTTATATGCTGCAAACCGGGTTATTTTAGGTCACGATTTTGACTACCAGTCAATAATGCCCTCTGTCAGCTAGGCATACCAAGATGGCCTCAAACACTTTCCCTCTTCACTTCTTGCTGCTAGTTTAGCGTTCCAGCTGTTATATAGATGGTGGTTTTAACTCAGAGAAGTGTCATGCCAGCCAAGTATGGTGACCCATAACACCTAAATCAGTAATTACATCAAATTAGAGTTTACTAACTTTAAAAAATATGTATCCTATTTTATTATGCATTATACGGATAGCAAACAGACTGTGGATGTTCATGGGGGTGCCGTTTGAAGCTGAGACTATGCAGATTTCGAAAATTGAAAGCAGCAATTAAACTCAAATTTGTAATTTTAGTAGATTACATTTGTTACAGTGTATTAAAAAACACAATGGTCTTGAATTTTGGGTTTGGGTGTGCGTGATGTGCTATGTGCGTGTGTCCGTGCTTGTTTGTCCCTTTCAGGCAAACTGCCAATACTGAGCAGTTTCTTGAGCACTTGCCAGATAGCAGTCATTGTGGGTCTTGTGTTTTTGTTGTATGTGGTCCAGAGTTGGCATGAGCACATCTCACGCTGTGTCCGAAAGCTCACACCTGATCACACATAGCAATCGCTCTATATTCTCCACATATGCTAAATAAAGAGCTACTAAAATAAAACTGTTTAATATTACTCAGAAGCTTTCTCATTTTGTGTTGCACCCAGCATCATGTGAGTGACAGATGAGCAATGAGTCAAGTCAATATACACATCTGTCTGTCTCAATGGTGACCATAATGATCACCCCACCTAATTCTTCATCATTCAGCCCCGCTTAATGTTATCCTTCATCCTTCCTCTCAGCACTCCCCCACCAGAGTAACCACCATCTCTCTACCTGTTGCATCTGCTAATCACATCTTGACCATATACAACACAGAGAGGTTACAGGCAGGAAAACACCACTGGACGCTCTTTCAGTCAATGCAGTAACATGAAAGGATATGAAAGGACATTTTTAAAGGGAGATATTTGCAAATGTATGGTTTCTAGATAGATCTGATTTGATGTGTGCATGTGATTCCATTTACAAGCATAACTGCAAAAAGAGTCATTTGTATGGTTCTAAATATGTTGATTTTGGGTATGAATGTCACATTGAATTATCAAATACAGACTCATAAGCAAGATATAAAAATGAAGGCTAAAGAATGGAGGACAGAAAAGGAGTTTCTTGTTTGGATGGAAGGATGAAAGGATGTTTACTTTGTTATTTGATAGGCAAGATCTTTAAATGCATAACTGATCCTTTTAAGATCCTTTTTAAGCATCTGATAACTTCCTCCTTTATTATTTTCCATTTTAACTACTAGTGTGATAAAAGACTTATTTTTCAAGGATATCCTGTCTCTGCATATACAACTGTACATGCTCAGATGACAGTCACAGCACATTACCAATGATTGCTGCCCATGAGATGCACAAACTGTGTGAATCAAACAGTGGATTAAACTTTAAAAAGGGTCATAGCTGAGCATCAATGCTGGTTGTGTTGGATTCCAAAATGTCATTAGATTGTTGATGTGTTAAAAATTTCAGCACTTGCAAAAGAAAGACCTATTATTTTTCTCTCTCTTTCTCACATTCACAAACCCCCATGTTCAGTCTTTCAGCTAAAGGCGCTAAGAACTGACTGTACGCATCCTGTCTGTCTGGGTCTAATCCCCCTCAGAGACAAAAAGGAGGAAACTGGTGGTCTTGTTTCTTGTGTGTTTGAGGAAGTATAAGTCATAATAAACTCAACAAATACTTTTTGTTCTCCTAAACCCACCCCCCAACAATTTTTTCTACAAAACGTCTTTGGATATTTAAACAGTAAAACCTAAAAATAACCGTTCAAGTTCTTAATAGACTGTCATATGAAAAACGTGCATAATTTTAGAAATGTTTATAAACCCTAAAATGAACATTCTTGCATTCTTTCCCAAACAATAACCATAGAAACCATAATCTTCATCCTTTATGGTCTAAAAAAATGGCAGACAGTGGAGTGTTACATTTTGAATGTGGGTTGTTAAAATTAGAATAGTACAGCTAAAACTCATAGCTGCATCTCTACTGTCTGCTTGGGGAAAAATGCAGACAGACAAAAACGGGTAAACCCAGTACACAAACACCCTCCAGTACAGTAGTAATGAGGGTCTTTATACTGCCTCTAAGCCAATCTAATATACCACGGCACCTCAAACCCCCAGTTCTCTCCAAGCAGTATCTATTTTGTAAAATAAAATGTCATTTGCAGCTTGGAAGATCTGGATATGAGCTAAATTTCTGTCTGAATGAAGTTCATGTTAAATAGCATGTTAACTAAAGTTCAGGTCTGGCAGATTTTGTACTTAGGACAAATTTAAGGATAAGATTTATTAAGGTTATTTTAAAACCTGTCTCCAACATCACCAGCATTTATTCTGACTCCTGTGTCTGAAAGGACAGCATGCCAACTCAACCTGGCTCTCTCCCAGCTGTATTTCACTCACAGCTGGAACCAAAGCTGCCAAAACAGCCAGTGGGTCTCCAGGCTCAGAGTTATTTAACTCCCACTGACACAGAATGGCATCGGAACTGACAACCCCTACTCAAAAATGGGAACTAGAATTTAGCGATGAACACTCTAATGCCCCACAAAGACAGGCTGCCTGGCATGGTGAGGGGTTGACAGCAGTCTAATCGATAACCAACTGTGGCCCATTGGAGGCTTTTTATTTGTTGTTTGTGTTCCATTTTATGGACAGAAGAGGTTTGCTTCCTGTCTTGGATGTAGCTGGAATTTCAATAGCTTTGAATGTAATGATTTATTGAATACTATTCAAAGGCAGAGCAGGGTGGTGGGGGTGTATGGAGTGATGAATGAATGTACTATGAATGATAATTGCTTATGGTTAGCCTTTATATTATGGCTTTCGGTTTCATTAACCATGCATTAATAATGAAATCAAATCTGTCCTGCACCTAGCAGGATGTGCTGTGAGGTATTAGGCAGAACTTTAAGACTTCAACTTTAAGACTTTTTTAGATCTTCAGATTTATGTTAGTGGTAAGATTTAGGTAAGGTGAGTAAGTTTAAACTGGATGGTGTTTTGTGATGCAGGTTGGGCAGTGAAGGTCAGAATGAAAACTGAAAACCTAATTGAGGTTTTTATTGAGGTTCCCACAAGATGTGGGAACCTCAATAAAAACATTGTGGTTTCTGGAGTCTCTGCACCCTGCAGCAAAAAGAGATCACCTGCACACAAATACACACACAGGAGAACACACACACACTACACACATGTACACACATCACACAAATAATTTTCCTCTAAGTCTGCTAAATTTGCATTGATACCAGCCTAGACAAAATAATACATGCCAAAGTGGTCTCGGAAAGCCAAGCTTATGACTAGCAGAATAAAGTCTGATCCAGATTGCATCTTGGCCCATGTGGACATCTGACTGACCAATCACAGTTCATTATGAGGCACTTCTCTCTAAAGTAGACTGATCATTTAACAGTCATAACTCAAAAAACAAAAACAGAGTTCTGCTCTTGGATATGAAGTTAACATTAAGTGCCTCAAACAAAACTACTAAGCTGTTAGGACCAATTAATGTCATGAACCTGGAAGAGTTTGCCAAATACCTCAAAAATGCCTCAAAAGTGATTCCTCAAAACACTTACTGTATGTACCTGGTACCTTGTAAACACAACATTGTTTCAGGAAAGTCTGACAAAATAACCTGGGTGCCTGGAAGTTTAGTAGCTTCAGCCAATCAGATGCACACTGGGGTTTTTAGCCAGCTCTTGCCATTTTTGTTACAATATGTATCAAATGGTCACCCTTTCAGTAAACAGACAGCGGGTGGTCCATGGGCATGCTGTCTGAGGCTGAGACTGAACTTCAATAATTCCATACACACGTGAACCCTGCAGGTTTACCTCTAGTAGTCTATAAAGAGACTTTTTTTAATTAAAAAAGTCTCTATTAACCATTTTTGAGGCACCAACACCTGTGCACATATACACATGACTTTCTTTTGTTGTCTAGTTCAGCACTGAATAAAGTCAGTGTTCTACTTGTTTAGAAGTCTATAAATGCCTACAGGCATCTACTCAAATAGGCATTATTGCTTGCCAATGCTGATGAAAATGTTCTCTGAGCATTTCAGTGAGTGTCTGTAACAGCCAGACAACCAGGCTACAGAATATCTGCTGGGCATTTGAGAGAAAGAGCAGAGCTAACGGAAAGGCCAAGGACAGATCTCACAAAAGTCTCATATCTCATAATAAATCCCATCTGTCTGCAAAGTGATTGTCAAGAGCCAGCCAAATATCCCATTTAATCATTCAAGATAATCAGAAAAAAAGAGAGAGACTGAGAACAGACATTTTTATTACAGACTTGAGAATGTTTCAGATGACCTAGGTCTGATTAAAACAAGTTAAGCAAAAAAGGAATGTATGATGCTCCCTCTTTAGCGAGTGAACATGATTGGTTGTTTAGTTAAACATAATAACCATAACTACATGGTCTACATTTAAAGCTAATATGTGTGAAGATTTTAAAGCCAATGCTGCAACATTAGTTGAAACACAGATATTTAGGCACAGCTGAAGGAACATGTTTATAATAAGGTGCTGAAAGGACAGCTAGACAATTAAGGGGAGATTAAAATGAAGAGAAACAGGAAGATAGATAGAGAGAGGACATAAACAACCAGATAATCTTGTTTTTATGACCACTGCTATCATATGGATGAAGATAAAGTAATAATCATTTTCCAGTGGAAATTAGAACAGTGCACCCAGACATAAGTAGACAGAACAGCAGCTGTATCATACCAAGAGCTGGTTTTATATAACTACCAGCTCTTGTTTAGTTTAGGTCACTATAAATTGATACACTGAGTGTGATAATGAGAAGTGGGCACAGTGATTGGGGTCAATCAATGGCAGTAAAAAGAGAAAGACACTGCAAAGCCAACCTTCATGTAAAGGGCAGACAACAAAGAAAAAGGCAATGTCTAGAAAGGAAGGTTAGCATTGAAAGGAAGTCACTGTGTGTTTGGGGGAGAGAGACTAAACCTCTAGCTATTACAGTAGCCAATGTGGGGCTGTCTGTCTGGGTGAAAGGGAGGGAATGAAGAAGAAAGGGAGGGATGGAAGGAGATTGTGGGAGGAGATGTCTTTGAGGAAAAAGCAAGAAACAGAAGCAAGTTACTTAGGCCTGTAAAATAGATGTACACAGAAAGCCAGAGACGCCACAAGCTGTTTCTGAAGCAATAGAGGCATTAACTAAAGCTGTTAGAGGGTCCTCAGATCAAAACCTGAGAAAAGGTAAGAAATGAATACCATACTTTATAGTAAAGCATTCAATAATTAGAAACAAATGTGTTATCATGTATTGCACAACCAAACTTTTGTGGACTAAAATATAGAAATACTGCATGCGTAAGGTACATGAAGAATGTTCAGTTTGTGTCACTTTGGGTAGGTAGGTGTATGTACCAACTGAATTATCAACTGAATAAGTGTCCTTATATGTCAAGGCCTTTCTCTCTGCTGTTAATTTGTTTATGGTTAAACAAGCAGGACAACAGACACACAAACCAATGAAAGTTTGGGGACAGCTGTAAATACATATGCACAGCAGAAAAGCTAAAAATTAGACAGAAAGGAGAAAGAAACAATGACATGATGAAAAGTAAGAGGGAGACCGAGAGATATGTGACAGTCTCATGGCCCATTGTAAACAGAACATAAATAGCAACACTTTGTAGTATACTAACAAAATTCCTGACCAATCAGCATGTATATTTACAAAAGAAGCAATGTAGTGGTTGTAGATTTCTACATGTGAATGCTTATGCACAGCCACACACATGCCCACTCACACACATTCACAAGACAATGCCCCCTTTAGTCAGAGTGCTGTCAATCTCACATAAAGCTTCAGACACTGATGATGTGTCTCTCACTGGTGATTTAACACTTCCTCTCCTCCTTCAGGCCTCTATCTGTTCTAATTTCAGCTCATTTTAGTTCAGTGGCTATTAAAGTCACAATCGCTCATTCATTAGAGAGAAACACTTGTTTACACATTCCTCTAGGCTAAACTACAAACAGTTTAGTGGTTTGAGGTCTGAGTGAAATTTTACAGCATCCACCAACCGCTTCCTGTTTGAGTGGTGAGTTTGGAGTTTGATACTAAAATAATGGAACCGTATGGGCAAGCTTTTAATAAGTTTACAGCATTTTTAATTATTGCAACAGTGCATTATTAACATTGCATTTTAAAAGATTGTGAACCTTCAGTTTTCTTTGGAGCACCTTAGATTTAGCAAACCACCAGGTAATCTTGGTTAATTTTTGTAGGAGATGGATGTTTGTTTTAATTGGAACATTTTTAGGAATGGACTTGGTTTGGACTAACCAACACAACATACATAAGTATGTGATATAAGATAAAACAAACGATGTCACTTCTATGTTGCTGTGTTTACATCATAACTCTCTTTATACGCAGATGTCATGGCGGCCAACTTACCGAACCTCCAAGTTTCGAAACGTCTACGGCAAAGTGGCCAACCGAGAGCATTGCTTCGAGGGCATCCCGATCACAAAGAACGTCCATGACAACCACTTCTGCGCTGTCAACGCCAAGTTCCTCGCCATAGTAACGGAAAGTGCCGGAGGAGGATCTTTCGTTGTTATCCCGGTCACTCAGGTAACCACAGCTATTGCCCAGCGGCACTCCACACGCGTATTACTGTTTCCTTTGGACAGTTTTTCTTACTGCCTACATTCAATCAATGAGTAACAATGCAGGGCGTCAAACAAGCACAAACAGTAGCATGGAAAGACGAGGCAAGCCTTTTACGAGGCTTTTTTGGCTAATATAAGTTTAACACTAGAACCTATTAGCCATGCGTGGTCTGATGTAAACACGTGTCCTGTACGCGATCTGTATGCTGCTAAACAACGAAAAAGCCTGCGTAAATAAACAATAATGTCAATTATATCTTAACCAATTACTTTCATGTATTCATTACTGAGTGAATAATCATGTAAACTTAAATATCTGCATTTTATCTGCAAATATCAAACCATCATAAGCCAAAGTATATTGTATAGTATTAGTATAGTGTAAGTATACTATTAGTGTCATATCATAATAAAAAGCTGCAAGTAATTAAATCAAACCAGTTCCATTTTCAGGATGTTAAAATTTGGTTAAATTTTGGCTGGAGGCAAAAGACAGGGTAGCAACTATAGCATGCATGAGATTAATTTCCTCATTATTAAGTTGTTTATGCTTCAACAATTTCAGTGCAGTGTTAAAGAATTTGCCTCATCCTTGTTAAATTTCCCAGCACGTGACTATACAGCATGAGGAGCACCAACAGTAAGAATGACACACACACACAAAGTCGTTTATCATTACTATGACAGTAAGATTGTAGCATGAAGCCTCTGATGTCCAGTTATCCCCCCAGTCATCTCCTCTCTTTATTCTGTCTATTCTTCTGTTCCTCTTCATGGGTGCATCCGGTCATGCTACACTGCCCAGTGTGCCTGCAGACCCTTGGTCACGCTCCCAGCCAATTTGGTGAAACTATCAATAGCACTTTTGTAAAGCACATTTAAAGTCATCCAGTTAATATGTGATGTGGACGTCCAGCTTTGTGCCCTTAATGTGCTCATTCTACAGAGTATGTGACTCCAGCTGGGCTCCCAGGCCTTGAGAAAGCGGATGACAGGGCTCAGTCCTTCTGACTTCCCCATATGTGTTTTTTCAGTTTTTTTCTTATCCTTTTCATACTTTGTCTCCCTTGTCTTTCTCACTCTGTTTAGCATTGACCGCTTTTTTATAGTATTTTTTATAAATACTAGCAAGTTTCCTGCCATCAGTAAAATGTATACTTGCATATAATGTCACATGAAGTATTTTATAGTAAAGCTGTTTAGTAACTGATCAAAGTGTAACATGTGTTGCCTGATATTTACAGTTACAGTTAGAAACTGTAAATCAAAGTGACTTTAGTGCTTTCAGTCTTTACAGTTTATCAGTATGTGCATTCTCTGGCAATCGGACATGTTACCATGTCATTTCTACTGTCATGCTCTAGCAGTTGAACTACACGAAACTGATAACAGTTTGTGCTAAGTTTGTCAGTTCAATGGCATTTCGCATATATTTACATACACTATATGCACATTAATATATTTCAATCTCTCTTATGCCATAAGCCGCAAGTGTGAACGTTAATGAGAAATTATTTCCTAAAAGTAGTTATTGCAGAGACAGCAGTCTGATTAGTCTAATGTGTAATGTGATTAGTCTAACAGTCAAATGTGTTTTAGTTTCCATCAGTTCAGTCAACTCATTATTCATTTAAACATAGTATATATAAATTGTTTTATTAATATACTGTCTTGTACCTTGCATATACTATTTGCAATAATACCATGTATTATGTGTTAAACATTTTTCTAATTTCAGTTTTTTAATATATCTTAGTATTATGTGTAAAGCTGCTTTAAAGCAATGTAACATTAACATTAATTAAAAATTAAAATTTTAATTTAAAATAAAATTGAATTGAATTAGAGCTCATTGTTTTCCAAAGAGATCCAGACGCATGGGAGCAATACAGTGACAGAAAGTTGGCCTTTCAGATGGAATTTCTCATATGACAAAGGCGCTTCAGTTGTGGAATGGAAATTGCATACAGAAAGCACGATAAAATGGCCCATGAAAGGAGAAAAAAAGAGCATGAATAGAAGACTGTGCTATTCACAATGATGTCATCATTAACTGTTTAACCATTTGGAAATACTATTTGTTCCCTTGACCCGCCAGGCAGCTGTTGACAGAATTGTCTCTGAATGGTAATGTGTGAAGTAGTGCTAACAGTTTGGGATGATATCAGACTTCTTAAAATAATGCAGAATTCCCATTAAAAGGCACAAGCAGGCAACCAAACAGACACACACCCATAAACACATAAGAGGGAGTCTGGGCCATCTGGCAACACTGATAGAACACTGCCAACCAGTTCAGACCACCTTAACATGCCCCAAAGCTCTTTTTACTAGACCTTCACCCATTTTTATAACGCTTGTGTTAGGGTACAGTAAGCTCGGTGAACTGGGATGCCCTTTGTCAGAGCAGTGTTCAGGAACCATGGAAAAGTCTATACCTGGAGTATGCTGAATAATATTAAACAGACAAGAACTTTGCATAAGCATAAGCAGAAAAGAGTGGCAGTGGCCAGTCAAAAGCTTGACTATATGTATGCATATTGATGCAGCAATCTTCCTTTATACATACATATATTTTTATTGTTTATTATTCTCATATATAGTGATATATACTGTCTAAACCAAACATAATTTGATGCATTTAGCAAAATGGAAAATTAAGTTTAGGAAAATATTATTGCTGCTACTTGTATTCTAGTGGTATAGAAGAGTCAGACTAGTCAGGTAGTGAGTCATGGTTCTGAGTGGGTGTGCTACTGCAAACAATGGTCTGGATATTAGACATATATTTCAAACATGCCCATCTTTTGTAGCTATTTAGAGAGTAAAACCCATTTGTTCTTGGGGTTTCAGGCAAAGTCAGAGTGATTTAAAGTCTAGACTTAAGGCACATCCGCTGACATCATAATTAGAGTAATCACACAGCTTTCACTCACATCATTGCATAGCTCACAATAGAGGGTGTGGCCGCATAATTTATCATCCTTATCTCCTTTTATCTCTGACTGTGAGAGCTCACACAGTAACTATCAAGCTTCATCTCAGGCCGACACATCCGTGACATCCTCTTTTGGCTCTGTGCTCCACACACCATGTTTTTTGTAGCATTTCACACTCTAGAAACATGTTTATATGTTTAATTGTTATCATGACGTTTGACTAAAATGTTGACATAAGCAATTACAGGATTGATCATTACTATTATGTCATTTATTTTTTAAAATGTAATTTAAATAATGTAACTACTTTTAATGTTATGAGTTAGTAGCTGTAAGTTTATATTTTAAATTCCTCTTGACCATTTCTATGCTTAGAATTAAATGGCCAATTTTGGCTGTATAACATGCTTGCCTTAGCTTTTGTAGTTTTCATGATTAAAAGTCTGTTCTGCTTTCTCCTTATTTCTCCTTATTTATTTTGAATGGGGGGGCCATGTTTCTGATCACCCAACAGCAACATTTTACCAACTCTGTATCTCATGGTCTGACCCCTTTAAGAGGCTATGATGTGCTATTTTTATGAGTGGGCTCAGAATCACTGTAAGAAATATATAAAGTCTGGGAAAAGACTTATCTGACATTGACATTCTGTACTGTTTAAGCTAACAGTGTAACTTATGCACAGTGATAGAAGCTTTTATGTGTCTTCTGAGTTTTTTGACCTCCTGGAAATCAAAAAGTCATTTCAACATTTTCACCAATATCTCTGCTAACTAAATGCAATCATTTAAATTTAACACAATTTAACAAATCACCGGCATGATTTCCAACTAGGAGAATAGCACAGACACGTCAGATGTCTTACGTGAGAGAGAGTAGAGAGAGTGTGTATCCAAGTCATAATTCCATAAGTTGTTTTATTGTGTCACATAGGTAACATGCTGTACTTTTGCCCTTAATCTTTTTTCAAACAGATCATATAGAATTTCTTCAACATTAGGTATCTTAGTGATTTCCAAAGAAACCCTGATCTACAACTATAGAAAACCTTTTTACTGGCCTATTCGTGGTTCAGCTCAGAAGGAGGTCAATGGACTCAAGTGACATCGAACATGCATGACATCATGACCGACATCCTGGATACTGCTGTCTTTATTGACTGTAGTTACATAGCGACACACAGTGGACATTTGTGTGCATTGCAATATCAATTAGTTGTTTGTGTAATAATATTTACGTTAAAAATACATCAGTAACCTCATGTGATTCCCTCCCACAGTTTGGCCGTATTGACGTTCATCATCCAAAGGTCTGTGGTCATCAAGGAAATGTGCTGGACATCAAATGGAATCCTTTCCACGACAACATAATCGCTTCCTGTTCTGAAGACTCTTCAGTAAGTAAGACTGAACAAATTAGTCAGTATCACATGATAAATTAGGAACGTCTTTGGTGCAATAACAGCATCTGTTGCAGTTGTTCATTTTTTAGTATGCTTTTAGATGATGATGCTTAAATATACATTTAAACACATTTATCAGAGACATTCCGATTCCAAATTTTGGTTATTCGCATAGGACCAAAAATCTCAATAAAATGGTTCACACCAGAGAGGGTTGAGGAAGGAAGGGAAAAATACATATACCCTTCCCGGTTCTTCTAAAAGTGTAAAAAAGTGTTATTTTAAGTAACGTAACATAAAAGTGTCATTTTAAGTAACCTTGCAAAACAATAGAGAAGGAATAATTAAGGATGGTCATTTTATTTACATTTTATTTTATTAATGGTCAACAAAAATAAAATAATAAAATAAATAAAAATGTAAAAAATTAAAAATATATTTACTGGATAGTTGTTACTTGTCATTTATTGGTCAACCATGGCAATTTTTATGTAGGTATTTTTAATTTATTGACCACCAAACAGTTTGTTGTACCACTCTTCTTACATCATAATTTCAACTGTTTTCTTTGTATGAAAGTTTGAAATAAGCAGGGTAATGTACAGTTCACTGATCATTAATGCATATAAAACCCTTCTGGCCAATGATTGGTTTATTTTGTGTTTATGAATGTATGGCTGTTGTCTCCAACATAACACACCTTTATGCACTGTCAATTCTCCACTTTAACATTGTGTCAGGTGCGTATATGGGAGATTCCTGATGGTGGACTGAGAAGGAATTTGACAGAGGCTGTATTAGAACTGTATGGCCACAGCAGACGTGTGGGTCTCATAGAATGGCACCCAACCTCTAGTGGGATTCTCTTCAGTGCTGGTTATGACTACAAGGTAATGAGGTCTTTTGAAGCATGATTTTGACAGTTAGCCGGACATGATTATAACTGTCCACGTTGTAAACTTGTGGAAGTCTTTGTTATATGTAGGGTTTGATTAATGTGATTGTTCTCTTCATGCAGATTCTGATTTGGAATCTTGAGATTGGGGAGCCGGTGAAAATGATTGACTGTCATACAGACGTGGTCCTCTGTATGACATTTAACACTGAGGGAAGCCTGCTGGCCACCAGCTGCAAGGACAAGAAACTGCGTGTCATTGAGCCTCGCTCTGGCAGAGTGCTTCAGGTGTGGATCAGTCACAGTCAAATATTCACGTGGTCAGAAATAAACAGACACAGTCAAACCAACTGGCAGTTATATGCAGTGTACAAAATCCCATAAGAGAAATTACATTTTTTCCATCTATTCCAGAAAATAATTGATTATTACCTGTTTTGTGATTCAGTATTAATTGTTTCTGTTTATTTCATTATCCTAAATTAAAATTAACACAATAACAATTTAACTCTCTACACATAATAAAACAGTATTAATTTTAAGGCGATGACTGATATAATATTTTGTTATTCACTGACATAGAGGGAAAATTTAGTCTGTCATGAATTTTTGGAGATCCTAATGTTGTCATGAACCCTAATGTTTATAGAATTGCTACAACTGGTGAGAAAACAGTTTCAGTGTAATGTAAGTTTCAGTTGTTTTCATTTTCAGGAGGCGAATTTTAAGAGCCACAAAGTGAACCGTGTTGTGTTCCTAGGCAACACAAAGCGTCTTGTAACAACAGGTGTGTCTCGCTGGAACACACGCCAGATTGCTCTTTGGGACCAGGTGAGAACAGCCTGTGTGTCTGAACAATGTGCGTTTGTGTGTATGCGTCTGTGGCTGATTCCCAAATGTCTGCATTGCTCTGAAGATTATTACCCCTCTGAAAGTCATTGTTTTCTTCTCATCGTCCTCTCTGTAATTACTGCCTGATAATGACATTTATAGTTCCAGCTAAAAAGCTACACAAAGCTACCCAGCTAACCGTTTTAAGTAAGAACATTTCCTTAACGTTTAAATTAGGTTACAAAAATGTTTAAATTGTTGTTTTGAAAGTAGAAATGCAAAGAGAAGATGCAAGATTTAAAACATCCAGTTTTTGATGTTGTATTAACATCACTTGGTTTTAAGAACATTAATCAAACATTCTGTAATATTTTTTAAATGTTTCACTTAAGAATATAAACAATCTAAGAATAATGTTTTATATAACATTAAAGAGAATCATTCTAATGTTACTGCAAGAGCATTTTTGATAACTGAGAGAACGGTTGTTAATTTGTCCTTACCAATAGTTCAGTGTTGGGGCTTTAAGATAAGTCCTATATCTTAAAAAATGGGGGAAACACTGCTTGCAGAACTGAGTTTATGGTGCATATATCGCCCTGTTCCTTGTATGGCTAAAGTTAGATGTTGTAAATGTTTGTGTATCTCTCAATGACAGGAGGATCTGTCCATGCCAATCATTGAAGAGGAGATTGATGGACTTTCAGGACTGCTTTTCCCATTCTATGATGCAGACACACATATGCTCTACCTAGCAGGCAAGGTACACATCACTCCATACTGATACTGATTTCTAAATGTGCTTGCAAACAGATGATCCATACATTAATTAAAAAACATACAGTAGCCCCAAAAAGTACTAGGGCACAAATTTAAATGTATTTAAATGTACAATTTAAATTTAAATGTACAATTTTAAATGTAAAAGTTTAAAATGTATGATTGTAACTGATAATGACTTTGGGGAAAAAATATTTGAACTGACTAAGACATTGTAATTGAAGGGTGATGGGAACATCAGGTACTATGAGATCACTCAGGAGAAACCCTACCTGCAGTATCTCATGGAGTTTAGGTCTCCTGCACCACAGAAAGGACTTGGTAAGACTGCGTTTATATCTATCAGTGCTCAGACTACACAGATAGAGAAAAACAGCCTCTGTTAACTCATACATTAAGACTTGTATGTCTGGATGTATAGCTCGTTATACACTGTGGCTGTTAGTATTTACAAATTATGACCTTAGAAGAAAAACCTAACAACAAGAATACTGGTGATCAACAATTACTGTTTAATTTCTCACCTATTTTTCTGTTATATATGTGGTCTATTAGGAGTGATGCCAAAACATGGGCTGGATGTAGGAGCATGTGAAGTCTTCAGATTTTATAAGTTGGTGACTCTAAAGGGCCTCATTGAGCCGATCTCTATGATTGTTCCTAGAAAGGTAAGCATTGCCTTCAGCTCACTCCACTGTTAGTTCACTGTGCTGGACATATTCCTTGTGTGAGGTCCGAGTTATACTTTTAATTGCACTTCTAGTGCATCTTACCAAATATCTTTATTATTCTAAGCAATCAGCCTGTTGAAGGAATCCACCAACGCTGATGTTATTGTGCCCTCAGTAAGATGAATGTAGTGAGTGAAACACAGTATTGTGCTCCATACACACTGGACATAGAAACATGTTTCTCTGTCCTTGGGCTGAAATTTGCATTATCTGCCAGAAGCCTTAACTGCTAGGCTGCTATCACCTTGTGCACTTATCTACTCATGAACCTCAGTTAATAAATCATTTCAATTTAACATTACAAATAGTAAAAATACTGTAACAAACAAAATGTCTCTTTGCAGTCAGAGACCTATCAGGAGGACATATACCCCATGACTGCTGGGACAGAACCTGCTCTCTCAGCTGATGAGTGGCTCAGCGGAATCAACCGAGGTTAAGACTTACATTTATTGTCAGAAATAAAACAAACCACAATTAAAAATGAATGTAGAAAAACACTAACTGTGTCTGCATGTCTAGGTCCTTTGCTCATGTCTTTGAAAGAAGGATACAACAAACCTAACAAGCTGGTGTTCAAGGCCCCTGTGAAGGAGAAGAAGGGTATGGTGGTCAATGGAATTGACCTGCTGGAAAATGTGCCTCCCCGTACAGAGAATGAGGTGACTAGCTTATTACCAAGACACAGTGAAGATTTATTATGGTCGATCTATTGAAAGGGCAATTGAACAGAGATATTGTATATGTGGGTACCATTTCTTGCTGAGGCGTGTTACTAAATTTGATTTTATTTCAGTTTTATTTATGTTGCCCTTTTCTTAGTGCACATTGTTTAAATAGCAGCTATACAAAAAAACATTTCAGTACAATTATCTCCCAAATATTTATCTGTAAACAATGAGAAAGCAAAAAGCAATAGTGTGAACATAGGGTCAATGCTAATTATACAAGTCATACATAAAGTTAGTAAGATATGTATGATAACACAATGTATGACATTGAATGTATATAATATGTGCATTGTGCTCCACAGCTCCTGCGAATGTTCTTCAGGCAGCAGGAGGAGTTACGACGACTGAAGGACGAGCTCACACAGAAAGACATTAAGATCCGACAGCTTGAGCTTGAGCTCAATAACATAAGAAACAGCTCAAATATCAACAATAACAGCAACAGTAATGGTAGCAGCATTTGACATAGGATCTGTATTGTTTCTGTTGGTCTTCTCTCCTAAAGTAACCGGAAGCCCCCGGCACTGTTGAAACTCCACGCGGGCCTCCTTTGTCCTAACACTCGAATATTTCCCCCACCCCCCTTCAAGACCTCAGAGGACTGAGCACCTGTCTTCGTTTAGCAGTGTTTCACTCTAACCTCAAAGCTAGTGTGTTAAATGGACCTGAATAACATGATGGTTCACTAATCCTGTGAAAACCCTCCCATCAAATGACCTTCATTTACACTGCTGATGCACCTGCAGTGGATTCTCCATACATTAAAGTGAGTCTAAAGACCTCACACGGACAGAAATGTACAAGGGATGTGTGGTTTAGAGAGGGGTGCAGGCAGTTATAAACAGAAAGGGCTCCTTTTCCTTTTTTATCTTTTTTAAACCCTTTTCTTTTCCTCTATTTTCTTGCACATAATTATTTACTGCAGGACTTATAGTCTTGCATGGGCTTGGTTTTAATATACATTGGTACAAGCTATTAATTGCATTATCATCTCATATTTTAGACTGTTTCAGATTTAATTGTTAGAATAATTTATTTCATTCCTGTTCTAAATAGCTTTATAAACTCAATATAGAGCCATAGCCATTACGACGGATATAAGAAGTATTTTATTAAGGTGAAACATCCATGCCTCAGTCTAGCTGTCATCTCATGAGTAGAACTATTGAATAGGTTTGTTATGGTAGTATTGAGAGTGATGTTTTTACTTTTTGGGTTGAAAATTGGGTTTTAGTAATATGAGCCGGGGACTGGGTGACTGTTGAGTTGCCCCACATAATATATTGTATGTCCTTTCTACATGCAACACACAGTTAAAGATGCTGAAGTTAGTCTATAGATGCAATGGGTCTGTAACATATTTAAGTGAACTAGGTGGATGAAATGTACAGCATGAATAAGCATGTCTGACTGAATGACAAAAGTCACTGTCAAAAAGTATAATAAAATGACAATAGAGACACACTAGTTTCAAAATAATGGAAAAGTTTGAAATGAAGAGTGAGACTGACCACTCAAAGACAGAGAGAGCAAGGGGTTGTGCCAATAGATTTTCTACTATTTAATAGTAGGTCAAACAGTAAAATAAATAAATGATACTTTCTTTTAAAGACTAGTTGTGCATAATGATGCATTGATACTTTGCTTTTTATTAATTTTATTTAAAACAAACCTATTTGTTGATTCCACTTTATAAATTGTTTTTACCTCTTTTCCAGTTGATCTGCTGAGGTTAATTGTAAACATTTTGGCATGTAACCATGAATTATCCTTACCCTTATGTAATAATATTCAAACTGTTGAACTCTTATACAAATTGCTTCTGACCTATTAGATCTAAATTTTTGTGCTTTGATTGAGCTTTCCAGTTTTGATGTAGGTCTGTTCAAATGTTTGATTGAAATGTATCATGCAAAAAAATATACACGCAGTCACTAATGTAATGCCATTGTAACCCATTAATTATATCTCACAACACATTTACTTTGACCGGAAAAGATAAAATTCAAGCCAAGAACTTAATTAGCAAATCTAACCAAACATGGTGAAGTTCGTAGTTAACACATTAATTCATAAATGATCCACTGATCCAGCTATCGATTTTAAGTTGTAAGACTGTTTCCCTAATGTTTCCATTAAATATTAAAAAAAACTATATATATATACACACACACACACACACACACATATATATATGGCATTACATCATTACACCAATTCGTGTGCACTGACTGGATGGGTTAAATGCAGAGGACAAATTATACTTGGCCTGCACTTCACTCTTAAACAAGGTCTCAGACCAAGAAGGAAAACAAACAGAATGGAAAACAAGTGGCTGTATTCAAAATTTTGCTTTGAATGCAGCCAGTGATTGTTTTGAAATATTCTTGCTGTTGCTATTTAATGAAAAGCAATGAGCCTCAAGCTTTGTAAATATATTTTGCCTCATAAAACAATAATGCCAAACTCCTTCAGCTTCGTTTTTGCATAGCCTAATAGTGCCTTTTGAATGAAGTGCACTTCCAATTTCTGACAGTAGGAAGCAGTAAAACCACAGTTTTGCACATCAGATTTTAAGGTTCACTATTTATGGTGATTACCAGTCCAACTATACATCACATAAGCAGAAGGTAACTGCATGCAAAGAAGAATGTCTTTGTGATGAAGAACACTACAACTTGCTCAGTTGAAACCAATTAGTTTGATTCTGAGGTGACTTAAATTAGCTTTCCATCTTACCCAAGAAAAGGAATGGCACCTCATACAGGTTGAGACAATATCCCCACAGTACATTAGATACATTTCAGTCTTTGCAATGCGTGTATGTTAAAATCAATAAAGAAGTAATACATTAATAAATACAGTCAATATTCATGTGGACAAAAAACTGACTTCATGTGAAATCTTATGTCGTCTTTTTAATAAAAGCATTTCAGTCAAATCCTGCAGATGCTTGGATACAGCTTAGTTAATATTATGCATGTTGTTGTTCAGCCATCAACATGTCAGCATGTCATTTCTGAATACTTACATATCCAGCTATGCATCACCATAACAATACATGAGCAATTTTCTCTGACCTTCACAATACAATTTAAATGTATGATCCTAATTTAACCCAAAATATCAGTAGCAATATTATTCACCTGCCATCTTTTAACAGAACTAAAAATACACAACCAACTGATCATGTAAGCAGTCATGTCTTATTACAGTCTCATTACAATATGTGGATTTTCCTTGGCCATTAATATAAACATTAGCTGTTTGAACAAAGACATTTTAAATTACCCTACAGCTGATTGTTTTCATTCATTTTATTACAGTTAATGGGAACAATTGAGATTATTTGTTATATTGTCTGCCATTATCAAAGGCAATCAGAAAAAATATATATTTGGTCATATTTACAAAGAATACGAAACCTCTCAACTATTAATAAAAGCATAAAGTATTCAATTCAGGGTTATGGGGATTTGTAAAAAAAAAAAAAAATGTACCAAGTTTCATACTTGATCTAAAGCATCTTTCTGAATGGGGATTTCCTGGAAGGAAGGTGTAGGCAACAATCTTGTCTTCATACTATATGTATTTTGTGTCATGCAGGACATTAATAGAGATCAACTGATTGCCAGTGGACATCTCAGTTTATTGGACAGCATGTTCCCATAGAAGAGACCAAAATATTTTCACATTTAAAAAATGGTATTGACGACAGATTTGTAGAATTGCAGTATGATTGATAGCTTATTTAGCAGTTGCATTTGTTATGGTGATTGTCCCATTCTGTTAATGTGAGCTGTAGATCCTGGTCTCCAGGAACTAGAATTCTCAGCAAGGTATCTCTACACTAATAACATGTTGTGTAGAGGAGATGTGTGTTTGTGAAATAATTGCCTGATTGACCTGATTGCTGACCTGCGCTTTTAAGTTGTAAAACCATCTTTGTCAACTTATCAGAACAATTCTCCAGCATTCTGCTGCAGTACCACTAGATGGCGATATTTAAAGGTTGAAAAGCTGTAAAACGTTAGAATTGAGATAGGTTTATATACTGAGATTATATATTGAATGACACTGCATTATAGAGTGTATTAGCCGTTAACGGGATTTTTTGCTAAATTGTTTTTTCATTGCTAGACAAAGACTTGTAGCAAAAAGAATTGTTTATAATGACATTACAGCTTCTGTACTTTTTGTCATTTATTATGGTAACAGGTGGTATGCCACACGAATAATGCTAATGCATGCTGTTCATACATAGCTAACATATTTTAGAGATATGTTTTTTATTTGAGATATGTTTTCCATGCTGGTCGTAAGTGAGGTTAAAGCAGTTATTTACAAAGCAAGGGTTCGCTATTTTAACATGTTTTAAATTATGTTCCTATTCTCTATTGTCCTAGTTCTGTTGACCCAGCAGGGCTTTACCAACAATGTAGCTGTAAGTACCGAAAATGTACAGGTGTGAGTTCAGATATAGAATGCAGTTGTCACTAAATAACCAAATTGTGTTTGGATGCAACCGTATTAAGTACTCAAATACGGGACTGGCAACTGTGTTTTGGCGCTGTGTGAATGTGGACATATAGGTTTGGTATGACATCAATGTAAGTAAATGATGGAAACATTATCATTTATGGTGGACTATCCCTTTAAGGGTTGTAAGGTCTTGATTTTCGCCATTGACTTTTTAAGATTCAAGAGGAAATGTCAGTATGCTCAGGATAACCTTCCTGATATAGAGTTATTTTATGTAATTATTCACAGAGAGACTCACAGATACTGTCCACGTCAATCACGTCTAATACCAGAAAACATTACTAAAGGATCAATCTAATTAAAAATCGTTGACTATTAAATCATACATGTTTAATACATAAGTATATTATATACTGTATGAAGTACATGTTTTTATTATGTATATCATACATAGAACTACATGTATTTGTCTGGATCATGATTGCAGTAAAATAAATGACCACACGAGGGCAACGTGGGAAAACAAGTGAACTCTTTAAGAACGTGAGACTATTGACTATTGTGAAGTTTGTCTATATATATTATATGTTAAAAATTCAAACCTCAAAACTTCTACAACTGTATTCAGATAAAAACTTTATTTAAAACACACATATTATCATATCTCCTCAAGTTTTTGATATGTATGTTTAATTTCTTTTAGTCATTGTAATCAATTTGGGTTTTTTGTTTGTTTTTTCCTTTTTCCCTTTTGGTAATCAATTATATGGCATTTTTGTTGATTTTTATATTTTAGTTTGTTTATTTTCAGAAAGTTTTATTAGTATTACTACTTTAACATTCTGCCTTAACAATTTCTGTCCTCTCACCTAAGCTCTTCTCTCCTCTTTCACTTCTACTTCTGTTTTTGCTGTCAAGGTCACTTACTACCAAAATAAGATCGGCAACAGTGCAGAGACCGACAGACTTTCCAGAACATTCTTTTCTGAACTCCTCTTCTCATCTTTATGAACCCTCCCATCCCCTCCTCCAAGTCTCTGACTGCTAATAACTTTTGTCAACACATAACCCTACAACAGCTAAAAACTTCAGATGTATCTCTCCCCTCACTGTCATATCACAAGGTCTGTTTTCACAAGGTGGTCACTTCTTCAGGTCTGCAGTCAATGAGGAAGCAGTGCCTGATGGTTCCGGTTCAACAAACAAGGTAGCTCTTCAGAACTTTCCATTTCTTTGCTTCTCTGTGCTGCAACAAGACTCCAATCTTCACCTGACCTTCACAACCTTCTATAAACAGCGGAAGACAAACCTCTACAGTGAGCATTTCATTAAAGCACAATCACAAAAGGGGCTTTATACAAATAAGCTAAAATGTATTTAAAAATGCATTTTACTAGTTGTTATAGTACTCTAGTTTATTCTTTAAATTTGACATTGATATATTGTAATTATTGTGAGCTGTTATATAATAAATTGCTATTGCCTGAATTTCTTTACTTGTACATTGCTTGAATACAAGCATCTGCTAAAAGAATAAATGTAAATGTAAACAAAGCTGTGACAACCTGTTAACTCCTTAGTATAAAGGGTCAGATTTTATTGCTTCCTTTGAAGCAAACAAGATGCTCTTTGGAACATTCTCAAATTATGCCCGGAAAACATGGATACTCTGCCAGCTGGAGTGTATGTTGTCATTGAAACAGAAGGGGGGCATATCAGATACTACACCCTAAAACCATTACTAGACACCCCAAAACCATTTCCACCAAAATCTCCACTTAAATTGCCATGCTGATAATGTAATTTGTAATAAATATATATCAATTAAATGAGAAAATCCAACAAGGAAGCTTACACTAGTGATGTCAGACTTTCTGAGTCGACTGTATGTGGCAACAGAGTGGTGACACAGCCATTGCCACTGCTAATCCATCACTGAAAATATTACTCTTTAGGGATTGCAGGGAACAAAGGCTCTCTTACAACATCAAGAGTGAGAGCAAAATGGGGTGGCTTGGGGGAACATGTTTGTCAGTGAAATAAACCCCTGCATTCATTATTAATGTTAATTGACTCAGGATCAGCTCTAAGGCTGGAGATTGTAATTTGATAGCCACATTGAGAGTATGCATAGACTGCTCTATGAAAGTAACTATGTGGTTGAATCAAATGATGCTATCAAACCTTAAGACAGTTTTATACCTTATTAGGCTCATTATTTTTACTTTAGAATCATTACATTTCTACATACATTCTTATGTTGTGTTAGGTAGCGCCATGTTTGATCAGTGTGATGCTGTAACACCTTGCTACACATTTTACATGACCTGAATCTTTTGGAGTAGTAAATCTTGCTGTAACTCTTCTTTTAGGTTGCCTTTATGTTGTTGGTCTATACCAGTCTATCGTCAATGTGAATCAATAGGCTCTACACTGCATCCAGGACTACAGACAAGGTTTGGTTTGTTTTTAATGATGATCTGCAGCTTGTTCCTTCTACATGACCTAAAGCTTTGCTTTGTTGAAGAGCTTTGTGAGGGTCCTGCAAAAATTCTCATTAATCTATCTTCCTTTTCAGGTGTACTGTAATGATCGTGACACAAACATTAACAAATAAATCAAACATTGCACCCAGATGCAATGATGATTCAAGAGCTTTCCATGATTCAATGTTGACATGGACATGAACTACCTCATTCTTTTTGTGATGAGTCTTGAGAGAGAGCATATAAGGGGAAAGAGATGCACCACTTTAGAAATATATATGTGAAAAATCATAATGCACAATATGGTGGCTGTAGCAATGTAAGGTTTGCTTGCAGAACCAATTATGTTATTGATAGTTTTGTTTACCCTAGAACACACATACACATTAACTGGATTGTCTCAAAGTAGCAAGATACCATTGTTTTCAGATTTTATTGAAAAAATATGTATAAAAATATTTCTGTAACTGGTTGTCAACTCAAAAACAAAGAGAAGTAGCCATAAGAAAAAGTTACAATGAGAAAGATAAGAAAAGCAAAAAGAAAGGGGGAAAGATATTGTCTGTAAGGTCATATTCTTAATAAGAAACACAGATCTCAACACAACTTCTCCAACATTATTGAAGATTCCTCTACTTCTCTACTATACTCTGCTCTTTCCACCAGGATCATAAGATGTTGTTTGTTATGTCTTGTTTTCCTCCCCCACAATCTTTGTCTGCACTCTATGATCTCTCTCTCTTTCTCTCTTTCTTACACTCAGCCTCTTCCTCTCCCCCCCCCCATCTCAACACTTTTGTTGACAACAAAGCTCATACTTCATACTGTAAAAGCTGTATTTTTCTTTTTTGTTGTTATTTCTCTATGAAGGCATATACTCCCAATCCATTCATGTAATACACGCTACACACACTCCTTTTATATGGCACCAACAGTATGTAATAAAACCTATTATGTTTCTGCTCTCTGTGTTTAGACTCTTGGCACTCATGACTCAAAACTGTTTGGATTATCTTCAGTTGTGAGACGTCCGAGTCATCTGACCAAGCACACAATCTCGCTCCGCTAGTGATCAATTAACAAACATGGTCATTCAGCTGGTGCCAAGCAGACTGGAGGAGAGCGCTGTGACCGCTCTCTATGTCTAATAACTGTAGTAAAACTGATTTACACAGCGACTCTTTCACTCAGATCTCTTGCACAAAACATTGCAGGAATTCCCAGAGTCTACTAGTCTACTAGATATCTACTAACACCGTTTTGCTTTATAAATGACATCTAATTCTTTTCTGTGTATACTGATGTGTACACAAAAGTGCCGTCTCCCTATTGTCTGCTATATTCAGTTAACATCAAGTACTGCTGTCTCATTGTGTATAAAGTCTTTATCTTTAGATAGTGCTGATCTGTCTCTACCCAGATCGTATCCCCTGGATTCTTTTTCTATTTGTGTCAGTCTTGATTTGATCCTTAGACCTGCTCTAACAATGTCTAATTACAGGTTTCCAATAATAGTGATAAGGATAATTAAATCAGCAGATATAAGATCAAGCTCTAATTCTCTCTCTCTGTCTTTCTCTCTTAAATCTTCTTCCCTAATATCTCGTTCTTTATCCAAAGTACGGCTATGACTCTCTTCCCCAGCCTGTAGCTAATCACATTGTAGCTCAGAAGTGGATTTATAATTGCATATTTACTGTCTACAGTACGCCATGCTGGTGCCAGGAGGACATGAACAAAATATACAGTATTGGGTTTGTAAATGCAAGTCTTCTAGACAGTATGTGATAAGTGCAGCTCCTGCAGTTCACTTATGAAACTGAACTGTTTTTTTATTATTAAAGGTAAAAAACCTTTTTAAATGTAACAATTTATATCTAAACTCAAACAAGTGGTGTTTTATTAAGACTATCCTAAAGCACAATTATAGAAAACACTGAACAAGGTGATTTCACCTGCCAAAAGTGAAAAACATCCTATTCCATAATAAATCAACACACTGTCCTCTGTAAGAGTACTAAAGTTTCTCCCTGCAGTGCTCAAACCTTTTTATCTCCCGAGTTTACAACCTGGCATCCCTCCAGGTGCTCCCTTGTTCTCTATAGGCCTACTTCACTATCATGAAAGTCAGATTCACGATTCATGATAAGGCTAACAGATTAACTTAAACTGACAGTCATGATGTCCTTGGGCACTTTTTCCTATAACGTCCAGCAAAGATGGTCAGCAGCATGTATTGAGCTAGACTGACCTAAAACCTGCTTTCACCAACATAAACCAGAGTTAGCATATAAAAATGTGTTGGTGTAAGGTTGTCTTTTTAGCAAGCCTTGAACAATGTCTGTTACGCTGAGATAGTACATTAAGTAAGAACTTCAGCCTGTTTAAAAAAATATGAAGCAATAAAGAAGAGTCAGCAATCTATTGTGATGCTATAGAAGTTTTCTATCTATAGCTTGGGTATTGTGGAAAATCATGTAAAACTAAAACACTCACACTTCATAGTTGTGGATTGTTATGGTGGAGCTGTTATTGTGGAGTTTTTGCCTGTTGTTTGAAAATGGAAAAAATACATTGGGGGACAATTGGTCTAAAAGCAAAATATGTTCCAGTTGACTATATTGATTAATATTTTATATATCCACGTTTTAAATGGATACTTAAGTGTTAGAGAAATGCACACTTTAGAAACAAACCAGAGTGCATTTGCATGTTGCATATGAGCAGAGAATGTTTGTCATTCATCGCACCCTGCACTGGGAATGAAAAAGGAGACAGTCTTTGGTACTTAGAAAGAATAAAGAAACAGAGTTGGCAGGCTGAGCAATATAATAGATGGATTTGTGAAAAGGGTTGGGAGGGGAGCTCATGATGAGAGTGAGAAAGTAGAATAGATAGACAGCCAGGCTGTCAGACATATAGACACTGAGAAGAGAATTTAATGAGATGTGCATCTGGGGGGAAGGATGAGAGAAAGATGGGGGTTTGATGAGCAGCAGTGATCCCATTTCTACAGCCGCTACCTTCACTGTCTTACCCCTAAACCCCTAAACCTCTCTCTCTCTCTCTCTCTCTCTCTCTCTCTATTTCTCTCGCAACCCTTCTGTGTGTCACCCTGGAATAAAATATTCCTAACATGCAGCAGATATAAACCACCACATACACACAGATCCCATTTACGCCTGGTACTAGCATCCATTTCGGGCAACCCATTTGCAAATGCACAGTGCTAAATATAGCTGTGAGTGCGATCCACATCAGTTTGTGATCAGATCACTCAAACCACATTTAGGGGTAGTTTAAACAGCATGTAAACAGGCTTTGTAGGGTAAACACTAGTTATACATACATCAATACAAAGTATACTACATCAAGAAAAAGAGTGCTGACTTTTTGTGCTTTTTCACAGTTTCTGCATTAAAAAACCGTAGACATCAGAGACCCTTCCCTCGAAATCTGCTCATAAGTGGTCACAGAAGACACACTGTGTAAACAGTGAAGTGTAAACAGTGATGTGTCCCAGCAGAGCACCCGAGACGGATCTTAATACCAGATGTTAACGCAGCCAAGGATGTTAAGAAAGAGATTTCACAATTCCAAGAAATAGTGTGAAGAGCAGACAAAGATTTGCAAAGTTCTCAGATACATTTCCATGGAAACCATACTAAGGGATTACTGGTGACTAAAATGTAAATTTGAGGGTAAAAATATAATTGCAATGCGCATTATGCTATAAGTTATGTTTATGCAAACTACTGAATAACTTGTATCAACAGAACCAGTTAATGGATCTGATAAAGAGAATTGCTTGTTCTATTGTCACTGGTGTCATGGTGATGTCAGTCTTGTTTAAGCATATGTGACAGGTTGCCTAGAGCTCAGCCAGCATGTCTTATGCAATGACCCGCAGCTGCTTTACATGCTCACTTTCCTTTACGAACTGAAACTGGATGGCAGCCTGCACATTATTTATGTTTTTGACTATGGATGTTTTCTGTAATTGAGTGTGTTTGTTTGTGTGCGTGCACATTTGCCCATGGTTATTTACTTCTCATTGACAGATAAGCATGCTGGATGTAATGAAGCGTGTAAGATTTGGAACTACCTGCCTCTGACTTACTTATTTCGAAAAATCCCCAACAGAATATAAAAACATGGTGACATTCCTTCCTATCCTGTCATCATTATATCCATTCAGATTGCCATGTTGTCAGCTTGTGTCACTTTGGCCTCCTCATGGTGGAAAGATTTTAAAAAGGGAGTGACGATGATAAGCAGAAAAATGAGCAGAGGAGAAAAGTAAAGGAAGGAGAAGATAGGCATAATAAATATTTATAAAGACAGCGCTGATGCTCTGGCTGGATGATATGGTGTGTTGAAGTACATTAACAAACACAGTAAGCAGTCTGCATGAATCTTTAATATGCTTGAGGGTCAACGACAATATAAGACAACAAAGGATTGCAGCAAGCACACACAGCAACTCTGAAATCAATCAGCCGTCAGCCCTCCTCAGATCAGCAGGCTGGACCAGGCACACTGAAACTGATGCCATCTCTGCATCGATGTTGTATACAGTGGCACAAATATATTGTTACATACGGTATATAAATAGTGTTATTTAAATAGCATGGCACAAACATTTTGCATTTTGCTTGTGCCATATAATTATTCCTTATTGCAAAACACTAAAACTGTGTGCAAAATCAACAATGCCATGAAGATAAAACAATGTGTCAGAAACGTTTTTGTTTAAAACAACACAGGGTGGTAAAGTGTATACTGTGAGCATTGCATTAGCCTGCTAGTGTCTAACTGCTGACAAAAAGACAGAGAGAGCAGCACAATCATGACAATAAAAGTGATCCATAGTCAGGGTGTCAAGGTGATCTGTTTCTCTCTGAAACAGTAAGTGTTTCATATATAACATCTGTGACAACTTTCTGAACTCTTGAATTTTAGAAGTCTTTAATGATAAAGGAATAGTTCACCCAAAAGTGAAACTTCTGTCATCATTTATTTACCCTCATGTCATTCCAACCTGTATGATTTTCCTTCTTCAAAGCAGAGAAGCAGATAATAAAACGAATATCCAGCTGGTTAGATGGATTCAATATAAAGGCAGTACATTACGAAGCAATCAAAAGTATCAACAAGATATTTTCCACATATTCAGTGAAAAAAACAACCTAATATCTGAGCAATTTCACAGGGAAATCATGCTGGCTGCTATGACGTCATGTTGTACTGTCAATGGCAATACAGTATAACATAGTGGTTCATATTGTATCCCCTTTTGTTTTGGTTTTTTAGTGAATACCTAAATACTAATGGATTTACTACTTTCAGCCCTTTCTATCTAAATTTAGCCACCACCATCTCTTTTTGTAAGCTGGGTTTGTTTTAATTAAGTTACACATCACAAAAGGACATCAGCGCATAAATGGGCCCTCATCATTGTCAGAGAGAAAATTATATTTTTTAGTGGACTAAAAATATAAAAAGTTTTGAATACCTCAATTACATCATTCAGCCTTTGTTGAATTACTTAAACTATGAATATTTCAAGAACAATGCATCTCTTTTCAGCACACACGTGCACACACACACAAACACACACACACATACACACAGGTGGTTATCCACTGTGAGATAACACCAGACATTTTCGTTGAGAATTACCAAACAGTTTTTTCCACCTACTTGTAATTCTTCAGCAGATGATAGAGATGGAGGAGCAGATACTACAGTCCCCAAGTAATCTCAGTGTGATGACTCAAAAACTGAATGGACCATTTCCAGACCAAGTCTGCCCTTTAATAGCTCATCTTGCAGGAGTTTGTTTTGCCATTTTACAAATAAAGGGAAAAGCTCATTGCACACTTGATACACGTCACATTTAATTATATAATTATTAATCTAATTATATAGCTGGTTACGACAACCTTAAAGAAAAATGAATGTCAAAGTTTAAATATTTAAAGGTTTTAAGAGCTTGAATCCACCACAAAGTGCATTTGTTTGTTATAAGATATGTAATTTCTAATGTATATAAATGAACACCAATATAACAAGACAATAAATAAGACTCCCACACTTCCTTGACAGAGCTGCCAGCATTAACGTTTAGGCTTTTAAATTCTTTCTAATGACTTGTTGCTTAGTCTTAGCATCATTTTAAAAGAGGTAGTTAACTCAAAATCACAAATGTCTCTGTGCTGGAGCAGTGTGTGTGGGTGCATAATCACAAGCATTTTGTGACTGCTAGATCTGCTTGACATGCATTTGCTGTGAAACTCCTGAGGGTCATTGGCTCGGTCATTTCCAGACGGGTTGTGGGCAGTGACGCAGTATGATGACAGTGTGTATCATCATCATGCTTCTTTACTCAAGAAAATGACTCACTGTGTTAATCTGTGCACCATATGCACATTATAGCAAGAAAGACGTCAGTGTAATTAATATTGGGTCTCTTGGGTCAAAATATTAACTAAGATGATGTGAAATACTGAAACTTAAAATTGAAAGCAACGTTCACTTGGAGACTGTAACTGGATACTGAAAGCTTAAAGGCACATACAGAGCTCAATACAAGTAAACCTCTATCGACAGCATTTGTGGCATAATGTCAATTACCACTGAAAATAATTTAGACTTGTCCCTCACATTTTATTAAACAAAAGCAAAAATTAAGAATTACAGAAATGCACAATGAAAGAACACAAGAGTTTTGCCTTGAACCTATTTGGAATTTTGGCGTTAGAGGGAAGAAGAGTACTGTTTTCAGTTACAAATCAGTATGTTCAATAAGCTGATTATGTCTTGTTTTGTTTAAATGTTTTTTATGATTGTACTTGTATTTTATTGTATCTCCTTCTATAGGTAAGTTAAGTACAAGTTACAAGTGCATGCATGTATGCATATATAATTGTGTTTGTCTCAGTTTAAAAGCATAGCCAATCTGTTTAACGTGTTTCAAAGATACAGTTGTGCCAAACTTCACTGAGTACCCACAACACTTCATTTTGGAAATATAAATTGGTAGTGCAATTTTGTTACATGCGTTTCTCTTGAACTTTTGAATCAGTGTTTTCAAAACTATTAATGGAGTTTTCAATAATTTAAGCCTGCACAATCGGTTTGGCAAATACTTTCTTTTACTTTACTCCATTCGTTCACAAAATGCTGCAGTCTGGTAAAGAAATTGTTTGACTTCGCTACGTACAGCACTCTCGTCCATGACGCTTACAATAAACAGACCAATAACAGCAAAGGTGCCTTGCTTTCTGCGTTTTCATTGGACAACCCATGTCGGCTATGATTGGTCTGCTTAGCGACGTCTGTAGTGTTGTGTTATCGCGGTATTTGAGCCATATGTTCTCTCGCTGCAGCGCTGTAACTGGCTGAGAGTGGGAGCCTGCTTTCCAGTACGTACGCCGTCTCTCTCTCAAGCGAAGTGCTGCCTGCAGTTTTAGAGGTGTTAACATTGCTTTCTAACTTTTTAAAGACCAGAGGAACTGCGTGCTTGAATGTTTTCAGGGTGAGTGAGCATTTGCTATATGTGGTATTGCGGGTTTAAGGCATTTTGTTCATTTAGATGCAATGCTAACATGTCGACAGTGTCTTTGAGTTGAGCATCAGAACTGCTAGCCGCTAGTCTCAATCATTCTAGCTCGTTGAACTCTTACTTACTGAATATCAATAAACAGTAAAGTCTAGATCCCGTAGTAACGTCACTCGGCTGATCTCTTTGTCAGCATGTCTTTGCGGCTGTCGGGGATTTAACGAAGTTCATGTACCATTGCCAATCAGTCCTAGTATGGAAAAAACTATATGTGAAACTCCGTTTTAAACCTCACATTTGTGCGGTATGTAACATTGACAGAATAACAGAAATGACTTATATTGTATGCACACTGTCAGTCCATATTTCTCCGTGTCCTGTGTGGACGTGGCGTGTGCTTCACTATCAGTCAGGACAACGATGCTCCATTCATTGATAATGAATCTTTGCAGGGTTTCCTCCATCACTACGCGCTTGTGTTTGGATGTATAGTTTTGCTCATATAATGGCAGAAATTCAATGAGAGCTGCTTTTAATTTCATGACAGAGATGATCGCAGACCTGCGCTGTTATTGGCGGTTTCATCCACAGCATGAAGCGCAAAAGACATTGACATGCTGCAGGGTTCACAGGTTGAATGAGCACACACTTGATAAATACGTTAGCCTTCAGAAATGTAATGGAAGATTACAAGTGGCATCTTTTAGTCTGTTGTTCAGAGTTTCAGTAGCCCTCTGTGGTGCAGTCATTAAAGAAACAGGAATCAGGACAGGGAGTGAACTTTTATGCCAAAAAAAAAAAAGTGAATAGTTTTCTGTGCACTCATCTGGATCTCCACCAAAAAACCCCCCCAGCTCAGACACAATTTTGGGGTATGCATGATGGACTAGCTATGGCTTTGTGTGAGGAAGATAACTATACCAGTAATAAATTGGCTGCGGGATGGGCTTTGTATTATTTATGTGCTATCTGAAATGGCTACATGACTCGGGTATAGTTTGAGGGATCAGGTGTTCAAAGGACAGAGTGGAGTCATCATGTTTTTACTGCATGGAATCGTCTCACTGCAAACTGTCTATTTGATACCCTCATCACCTGCAGAAATATTGAGGAGTCTAGTGCGGTAAGGTGAGATTTGGGGAGCTAGATTTAAAAGAGGCAGGATATGAGCTCTGTGAAAATAAGTTACTGTTCAGTACCGCACATCTTTAGATAAAGATCTGCTTTTTGAAATCTTTACTGATTTGTCAGGGGTTTCATGGGCAGTAAATAAATAGAACAAATGTAGATAAAGTCTCATACTTTTTTAAAGTGAATGATGTTGCCTAGGGCTGCAAGGTATTGGAGTAAAATGTGATACTTTTCTAAATGATGTGATAAGTGATATTTGATGCATTAATGCTTTAATTTGGTAAAATCAAATTATATTTAAGTATATCTAAAAACGTATTATATAACCAAACCAAAATAAATGGTTAAAGAATCACTTAACATTGGATAGATTATCGGGTGCTGTTGTTTTTTGAGCCCTATGATCATAAAGGCCTATGAAATGTTACTTTAGATTTGTATTTACTTTGGTTACCTGATAAGTTGGTTAGGAAGTTTCTAAAATTATTTTAGTCTTGAAACCACAATTATCCACTTTAAAATGCTTATTTAAAAAGACTCTACAGTTGTCATGTTTTACTGTCTCTGATCAAATTTTTCACAGGCAACACTTTTGTACTTTAACTAAATGAATTAAAGCACTCTAAATACATTCATACAATCCCTTAAGTTATTGTCACGTATCAACGTTTATTATGTCTTATTTGCCAGAACTATGTCAAACACTATAGTTCACATTAGGAGGCATATAGTGTTTCGCTACAGTAATTGCACTGCTAGGTGCATGGGGAATTTTAGTTCTGATTTTAGCCGAGAGGAAATTTCCAGCACAGAAATGTGTAGTATGAAAAGGGGGCGAGTAAATTGGCAAGTGCTTGGACTCATTATGAAGCCTGATTTTTCAAAAGGTTGGTGATCAGCTTCTGTGACTGTATTGTTAAGTGGGTGGAGGACAAAGACCTTCAGCTGTTCAAAACAATAAAGCATTGTCATAGTCATTATGTGTCTTAGTGAAGTCTGTGCACAGAATGCATTCAGACTCCTACACTTCTGCATGGGATGCAAGCATTAACCTTAATTTTAGTGTTATAAAAGTAGTAGTGCTACTGATTGAGTAGATCTGTTTGAGTGTGTGTTGAACTCAAGCTGACGAGTCGGTTCTAACACTTGATTCTTCGTAATACTGGTGTAAGCACATAGCCGGGGCCTCCTGAGGCATCTAATAACAGTCTAATGTGGGAAGTCGGTCCCACTTGGCCCCTGGCTGGACGCTTCCTAGAGCCCCTGGGCACATTTGGCCACTCTGGTAATTTGGATCACTCGAATGCGCTTGATGACAAGAAGCAGTGCTGCAGGCCCTTTGCCAACATCACTAATCTACCACTGCTGCTCTCTCCCCCTGCACAGTGAGGTTTAAAACAAACTCAGGAGAAAGCTTAATGTACTGAACAGAGACAGGAAACGCTATGCATGTAAAGGGTACTAATGGATTTCAGGCATCCCAGATCAATAAAACCTGGAGACAAAAAAGGTTTATGGCTTTCTTGTAATCAATATGCTAACAGTGTTGCTGGCTTTGAAAATTATGTTTTTAAGATTATGTTTTCAAGATTTTAAGATTTGAACATTGTTCTTTAGCAGTGTGTATGTTTAGCAGCTTGTTTCTCATTAATGGCCTGTTTTAATGTTAAACCTTAAAAGAATGATGTCACTTTTAATGTGTTTATTTAAAGACAATTTGAATATGCTACAAAATAGCCTTTTCTTGTTCTGTATATTGTACGAGTTGTGTAAACAATCATGATACGATATACCGGCACTCAAAAGTGTCCCAGTGCCAAAAATGGATGATATCAATGATGATGATATCTTTATACATTTTGTTTATAAATGCATGTAAATGTCAGTCATGAAAATGTCTCCTGCATGGCGATTATGTGCTCGAGTACAGCAGTACATGCGCACAGGCACTTAGCTCGAGCTCAGGGACTGTGTCTGACAGGTGTGGAGTGTTCCTCAGGATGACTAGTGAACAAGCTCTAAATTTAAATAAGCCAGACGTGCTTCTGAACACAGATAATGTCTTGCTGTGTGCACGCCTCATTTTATTCCCATCTAAATGTATTTGTTACATTTTGGTGTTTGTACGTAAGCCACAGAATCCATGGAGAAAGTTTACTTGAACTCTTACTTTTTCTTGTCTGTTTGACTGAACTGACCAATCAGGTTACAAACAGCGCCTATAATGGTTAAAATACACAAGGTATGCACAAGGTACATGCAAGTAATTTAATTAATTATTTAATACCATTACGATAATAAGTTGATTTCATATTGCAAGTATGCATTAATAATAATATTTTTAGTAATTCTTTTGTTTAATGGGTCTTGAGCTCAGGCCTGCTTTGTAACCTAATACAAATATGTTAGGCTGTGTGATAGGAGTTAAACTGCATGTTGGAAAAGTTTATCCTTGTCATAGTTCATTATGGTCATCTGGGTGAATTGTTTATCCTGACAGTTGAGCCCCTTGCTGTGTTATCTGATGGGACCTTCAGCTGGAGTGCAGTTTCTAAACTAACCCATTCATGTTTCTGAAATGCCTGACAGTCCCAACTCAATAGTCCAAATCCCACCAGCTATGTAACAAAGGCCCTGTAGACAGGCCCCTGTCTACTCGGACATCAAGATAAACAATATCATCATAACAATACAGCTAGTGTTGTTCTTTCTTGTTGTCTATTGTCTTTGCCACTGAATGAACAAAGGGGGCACAGGGGGAGGGGTGTTATTTGGCAAAGCAGCCACTAGCCAGACTTTAATAATGCTTGCCAGCTTTGTGATATTCTCAGAGTTATGAAACTGACTACACATACTTAGTTCTGATGGAGGGAGGTTGGTTCTCTCTGGCCTGCTATGTTTCCTGCTGTCCAATAAGCTGTCAAGCTATTGACATGACGGTTGGACATGTCACACCCCACCTGCTCTGCTCTGCTACCCAGCTGAGATCAGATGCAAGGCCGTGGATTCTTTCCAAGCCCCCGAGTTTTTCAACACTGCATGTCTAGTCAGTGCATCACTGACTGTTAAATTGATCTTGGAGTTTCTTTCACACACTAAATCATAGTAAATATGAAAAGAACTCCCCAGATACAGTACACGAGAATGTGGCAACTTGGTATTTTGAGAGAAAGTAAATTTGTTATTGGACACCTTTCTCGTACCTCAGTCTATAAGCAAATCTCATTGCGGTTTCTTTGTTTCTTACGTTTGTTTAGTAGTTTGTACTTGCTGTACACCATATGTTTTATTTGTACTTTTTACTATTTTAGACATGCAATGTTCAAAGAGAGGGCTCACTACAAATTGATCGCCTTAGTCTAAATTTACTGCTATGAGTTCAAAGTGTATCAGTTATGATAACACAATTCTGAAGAGCTTTTTCACTTATATAACTATATACTAATATTCTATATACTAATATTCTAATATACTCTTTTTCTTTATCTGTATTTAGGTAAGCTATGATGCCTTTCCCCTCTAGATGTCTATGTTTATACCGTGTCACCTTTTTCACCTCATTAGTTTGCAGGTGTGAAGAGAATAAAAAATGTGACCTTGTGTTAAAGAGAAGGCACAGCTGTCGAGCTTCACCTTGATCTTGAGCAAATATTGTGCTGGTGATTATCTTAAGCTTTCTTAAAACTCATCCTAAGCTTGTCACATGAGAGGTTTAGTGTCTCAGTCTCATGATCTGCAAGGACCTTGTGAATCCAGCCAACACAAAATGTGTAAAAACGCAAATACACTACCACTGTATTTGTTTTTTAGCTTGAACATTTTGAAGGACAACATAAGGCAGGATGAGAAACTAACATAGTATATGAATTAAATATTGAAACAAATTGAGTTATATACCGTACATCACCATTCCGGTTAAAATACAGAGATATGCTGTCTTTGTCCTTATCACCCAGCCCTGCTTCGGCTTATGCATTTTCTTTCTGTATTGCTCAATCCACAGAGGGAAGTGAAGACTTTGTACAGTGCTTCACAAGGGCTGTCTAAAGAAATTCCTTCAAAGTGTTCTGCTTAATCGTCTGCACTTATTTGCCCATCTCTCTGCATGCATAATAGCGTTTCTTCAAGCATCCTTTGTGCTGCTTTGGCTCCTTGGGCTGATGGAGTACTTTGAGGTCAAGAGAACCACTATTTATCAGGCCACCTTCTTTAAAACCTAGAGAAGAGTTCCTGAAAAGCTCATTTAGCCAACATTTGAAGCTATGCTTAAATGGATCCCACTCATAAAGAGTGCCAAATCAAAAGAAAAGCCTTTAGTATGCGGGTGAATTGCATACCCTGTTGTGAAAAGAGGAGGATATTTTAAACTATGTGTACAGCAAAATTTAGGTATGGCACTTTAAGAACGTTGCTCAGTTTGTCCATTAACATGATATTTAGTCACGACACACACAAGAACCACTGAGATTTAAAGTTATCAATGTGACGCCATATTTGAATTCAGTGCTGATATGTTGGTTTTAATTTTACTTTTTTATACTTATTGGTACCATGAAGTCTTATTTTATTATTACTTACTTATTATATGATGGTTGTATTGTATGTATTTGAAGAAAGTAAGTAATATATGTATTATCTGGGGTGGCATGAGAGAGAGTAAATGATGAAAGAATTTTTGTTTTACGGTGAACTGTTCCTTTAATCTTGCTCATGTTATCAGTCTGCTGCAGAGAAATGAGCCAGACACTGGCCCTTTCCTCCTGGAAAATATTTTATAAGTCCATGACCTCTTAGTATAAAAGCCAGACACTCTGAAAAAGTGAGAAAGGCGACAAGCTGCTGCAATGAAGGAAAAGGTTGTCGTGTCATTGATGTTTGCGTTGGCTTTCAGATATAAGTGTGTTGCCTCTCTGTTCTGCAAGAAACAGTTGTTGTTGAAAACTGTCGATTTAGCCAGGAAGTGTTTTCCAAGCAGACAGGCTTGAAATGAACCCTGCTGTGCATCTTCAAATGTTTTGTGTGCACACGCTGAAGAAAACATTAATCTGGATACGTAGGAATGGGAGTCTAAATATTACATTCTTCCTCCCTTTGAAGAGGATCAGTATAGTGACTGTCATTAAAGCCAATGAATATAATGTGAAGAACACAGAAGTTAGACAGGAAGTTAGTTTTTCTCTCAGCCACAGCAGTACATCAGAGAATTCCTGAAAGCTCTCTGTGGACACAGGATGATACTGTAATGATATCATACCTCTCATACTGATAGATGTTTACTTGATTTTTGCTGTTCTGCGAATTGCCCTTACATCCATTCACATTTCATATGATTTTTAAGAGAACTTTCATTGTTAATGTCCTCTTTTTACTTGCAATAAGCGTGAAATGCAGTGTCAGTTTTGCACTTTTACAGTACCTGTTTGCTCCATGTTGAAAGTGGTTTAAGCAAACTTTCACCTCAAAATGACCTGTGTTACTGTGGTATTTCAGTCACACACTGAAACTCTGCACTTTGCTCCTCATCATGCTGTACAACACACGCACACACACACACACACACACACACACACACACACACACAAGCCTACTGCACCCGGTTAGCTCTGTCTCCCCTCAGGCCTGTGTGGAATATTCCAGCCTATTTGGCAGGTGGGGGTGGGAAGCACAGCGAAAGGCTGTCTCACTGGAGAACGGAGTTGTTCGCAAGCCCAGTAAGAGGATTTTTCACCCTGTTGACTACCATGATGCCAGGTAAGGGGCTCAGGAATGGGGGATTGGTGCTTTATCTAAGAAGGTTAAGATGACGATTTTGGTGGAAGAGGTTACTTAGATCATCTTTAATTGTCATTCAGTATGTCAACACATTAATTGTCAACACAAAGACAAAGAAGAAAAAAAAAGATAGAAAAAGAAGCCTGCATGGTTTATTTTATAAATATTCATTATAGTAGTGTTTTACACCATCTCATATTAGTGTTTGTTTGTAAAACTGATTGTTATTCTGACGCTAAGTTCTGAGTGCCAGGTTCCCATGTGCCTAAATGTAAAACCAAGGAACTAATAGTAATAATACATGTAACTATTTATTGAACATTGTTATTTTTATCATATTGTTGATCACAAGTATCTTTCTACTGTGTAAAACCCCATACTGTGGTTATAATCTCTGTAACGCAGATACGTGCAATTATATAATATAATGCACACAGGTGTATATAGTGTAATATTCAGTAGTTATTTTGTAACTAGTTATTACGTTTTTTGAGGGAGTTGAAGAAAGGCTGTGTGGTGAAAATTTATCCTCATGTCTAGATGTGTTTGCATTTGTGCTGGTGGTTTCTGTCACAGTCGCTCATGTTTAGCCTGTGAGAACTTGCCATATGCTGCTGTCTGAACGCATACCAAAAGCTTTATATAGACCCACTCTCTGATGTGTCAGCAATGTTTAATTCCTGTTTTGTTTGCTAGTTTGTCCTCTCTAATTAATGTCACTGAGTGGTTGTAGCTTGTCATAATGGTTGTTGGAGCAAAGTTCTTAAGAGAAACACTGAAACATCCAAATTGTTGCAAACCTCTGCAACAATCCCGATGATTAAAGTTAATTCCTAAATGTTGCCCTCTGCCATGCTTTCTTGCCAATTATGTGGAAGTGAACAAACAAGGCGTTGCTTGTTTCACATAGGAAGTGTATTTGTATAATCTGAAAATGCAGAGCGAGACAAATTTAATTACATTTTGGCAGTGTAAATGTTTATTTGTCGAATGTCAAAAACGTATATGCGATTAAAACCGTAAGATTAAGTCTTAGATTGTCTAGAGGTCCCTTTTTAAATGATTCTGAGTAATTCTCATTTGATTGATGAGCTTGTCTAATCAAACTCTGGCAGTGAACACTTGCCTGTTATGAAAATCTAAAGAGTCGTTATTGTCATTTAAGTCTTTTTTGGTTTTTAACGTCTTTGCCATTTTCCCCCGGCTGCAGTCTTTATAGAAAGATAAGAATTAAGGATTATTTTTGTCACATTCATCTCACCTCTGGGGTTGATTTAGGTTGATCTTTATGTCTGTGGACTACAGAAAAAGATTTTAATAAAACCACAGCGAACCTATTATGAAATGTTATTAAGACTTGGGCACAGTGCAGTTTTGTCAATGAATGTGTGAACTGTTGCAGTAGCTCATGTTAATGTGCAGTTATATTAAATATAGCCGTTATATTAAATATAGCCCTAGGGTTCCTCTTTCTGCCTTCTTTCATCTGCCTTTGTATTTCATCATGAAATGCATTTTAAATAGTGGATTGTCTTGCACCTCCTTCCCACCAGCCCTCTGTGTGCTGCCATGTGCATAAAAACAGGATTAAAAAAAAGAGCAACAGTGCTAGAACATTTCCAGCTGTCGTTTGCAGCCTCTGTGTAAAGATGCTTTTTCATGACCAAAAGTATATGTTTTAGACAGTTCTTCTGTGCTCGTAGGGGTTTGCTTTAAGCATTTGATTTGTGTGGTGTCTTTCCTCAGACTGGGTAACATTCATTTGGTGCATTGGAGAGATCCCATGAGAGACTTTAATCCATATGTACATTGAAGATAATCTACTATATCTGCACAAGAAATCAAACAGCTTCCTTTATTCCCTAGTTCACTGGTGTATTGCAACTACCGTGATCTACACATTGCTTTATCCACAGTCACTGCAGGCTTATATGAGAAAAATAAAGCTACAAGTGTTTAATTTGCATGTTATGATATTAGCTCTGTTGTTAATGGCACTGAAACTGGATCAATATTAAAATGTTTATACCCTTATTGGCTGATCATTTCTCAAATTCAGAAATCTAATACAGTATTAGGCCTAGTGTTACACCTAAGTTGTCTTTCTTTTCAGATAAATTATTTATTCTTCCTAATTTTGCTCACACATAGTTTTGCATAAAAGATTGAGACGCAGCTTTGTATCAGTTTTGTTTTGATTACAGTGTAGACACAACCTTCTTGTGGTATGTTTTCTGTGTCTGCCTGTTTCTATGTTGAGGTTGTGTCCACTGGTTCTGCTGGTACGTTGGTACCTTGTTGGTACCTTGTCAGGGAGGTTTTCAGTTTTTTTTTTAATCTGTTTCTATGTACAGGTGGTCTGCCATGGTGTGCTGTCTTTTGAGGTCCAGATAGCATTGCATTTTGCTGTTGTGTTTGAGTTTTCCAAATTATTCAACATAAATGTTTCATTTGTTCTGTTAGTTGGTTCAGAGTAATTAGTTTGACAGTTTTGTTCTGCTCCAGAACATCAGTGTAATAGAGGTTAGTGGATGTTATTAAAACATCAGGACTAAAGCTCTGGATGAGCTGAGAGGAGATTGGTTTCTTTGCTTAACACTGTTATTGTGGAGCTTTATAATTTTATATAGGAGTAGGGGTCACCAAACTATTGGTGTTTCCAAAATTTAATTGCCTGTAGTGTCTGTATTTTTGTAATTTGTCTGTATTTGCCTTATTCTGCCCTGCGTGTATTATTTGTTGTATGCTGGTTTAATTCAGCATGCAGGGACCTAACTGGATGTTTTTCCTTTTTGGTGAATTGAGTTTTATTTGTCAATGCACACCTTCCTGCCTCCCTGCTGAGGACAGTCAGTTCAATCACTGATTCTTTATTTTCAGCCAAAACTTTTAGGACATTTTATGCCGTCTGAAGCCATGTGGCTTTATCTTTTCATTAACTACAGGGTTAAAGGTTCCTTTAGTTCCTTTATAGTTGATTGAGAGACTTTGATAATTACAGCGCTATATGTTTTGTTCCCTGGAATCTGGATCTTTTCTAAAAAATGATTTCGGTTTTATTGAGCTCTTTCTCTTTTCTCTCTCTTTCTCTTTTCTGTCTTTGGTCCCCCCCCCACCCCCCCACCCCCCCCCCCCACTGTGACAGTTCTCATGGAGTATGAATTGTAAATCCTGATATGAAAGCGAGTCCTTTGATTAGCAAATAATGTCTTGCGCTTATGCAAAGTTCAGATAGAGATGAATAATCCTCCCTCTTTTTATCCTGCTCTCTTCCTGAAGCTATTTCCTGCTGCAATCCATTTTGTCCTTACCCTCATAACACCCTCACAGAGATGCTGTGATATCGCCTGGGCTTTTTGAAGCCCTCTTCGCTCAAAGCCTTTTGATTTCGAGCATCAGCTGATAAATATTCTATGGGAGTTTCCTTCATAAGCAAACAAGGTGCAGAGAATGCGGGGCTTATCTTTTCTCTGACAGCTTGGAGACGCGCTCCTGCTTTCAGGACTGACATGAGGGTCAGAGGTTATTAGATGCACCTGTGCCTTTGTGTGTTCTCAGGTTTGTGTGTCTGTAATTGGCAGAAGGCTGCCATGAGTAACAATCTGCCCAGGCTGGTGGGTTGAATGTGGGTCTGCTCAGTGCTGTCACTGAAAAACTCTGCACTCGTCATCGGTGAATAATCGCACACATACCCCAGCAGTCAGGCGCAAGCCCACAGCCGTCTGACCGAACATCTGTTGGGCTCTTTTTGTGCAATGCTGTGATTTTGGTTATAGGGACGATCCTCCGGAGGCAGAACTTTAAAAATTTCAGCCTCACTGCGGCTCTTTAATGTGTCAGGGACTGAGGCTGTTTGTGCAGCAGGAAAAGTGCAGCTCATCCAGGCTTGCCTTTAAAGGGAACTTCTCTGCTTTTTAATTTGCAGAGCTCAGGAGCTTTCGTGTTGGTTTTCCAGCTCACAGAAGTGACTCTTAAGGGAGCTGATCCATTCCAGGCCAGTGTTCACAAATTATGTGATAAGGCCAATATATGTGATTGTAGGCAGCTATTTTGTCTACATTTTATTGGTATTTAAAGTTGGTATTTACAAAAGTATTTATACTCTCATTTATCACATATTTTTAATGCTCTTTTTCTGATGGGCTTTAAGCTTCCTGAGATCCTCTGCTGTAGTGCTACAGCAGTGATCTCTGAGTATGCCAAGAATACTTCCTTCAAGGGTGATATTTGCGTGGACTTGTGTACATAGCAAGAGCTTTCAGGAGAATGTCTTGGGTTTTCAGTTCAGAGTGCCTCTGTAGAAAAGGTCTCTTTTAATATAAGCATTGCTTTGCTCCTCCTGTGAATTGATCTGAACCTTTGCCTAACTCAGCAGCATGACATTTGTGTGAGATGTCAAGAAATGGAGGGGAAAATAAATGTCGATGCTGTTGGTTGCCTTGTAGATGCCAAGTTTTTGCTGCCTAATTTACTATTGCTAACTCTCGCAGTGAGACGATGAGAGTGTTTCTCACAACCATGATGGATGAGAAAGTGATGGATGAATGAGAGAGGGAGAAGGTGTGAGAAAGAGAGGGAGAGCTGCTGAAAATCATGAGATATCTTTAGATAGAGGCACTCGGCAGGGACGCAGTCATGAAGCAGCTGCTAAGGTGTCACAGTTCTTCCATCCAGAGCGAGGATCGAGACGTCGCGAGAGTGTTTGCTGTAAGACTGTGAGAAGAGACTGAGAATTCCAGGGAGACGGCACAGAGATAGCAGGAGAATGTATGCAAAGTCTCTTCAAGAGCCATAGGAATTTCACAGATGAGCTCTGTATCCCTGTGAGACTACAACAGGCCCCACACATCCTCCCTGCTGCGACACTCAAACTCCCAGCATCTCTTTGTTTCCAAAATCCACCGTGACAGTGAGGGTCACATTTCCACTGCGAGAGGCTCTGACTGGAGGAGGGGCTTCCAGATCACACAGGCCATTTAAAGGTCCACATAAAAGTGTTGGGGCCCTGGATGTGAGTCCACAGGGGTCAAACAAAGAGGTCTTTCTCCTTTTTGATACACTTGATGTTGTTTTTGTTGCTGTTGTTTGGCTCACTCAGTGTTTTAATACTGTCTGAGGTAGACACGGTGCTGAAAAAATTCTTTTCTGTTTTCAAGTGTTTGTTCTCTGTTTCTGTTTGAACACTAGTCTGAAGGCTTTCAGACTCGACCCAATCAGATATTAAGATGTTCTTGTCCAATCCGTCCTCACAGGCACTGAATCTGGCGGCCTACTTTAAGTAAAGAATGAGATTCTTTCAAGTGCACATCTGACAACTGACCATATTTTATCAAGCGCTCTCATAGTTTCTTTCTGCTGCTCTTCTTGCCTTCATCTGAAGCTGAAACGCCTCCATTACTCTGGAAAGCAGAGCCGGGGAGATGAAGTGTGAGATGATTTCCAGTGAATGTGCCCTGGCTCTCGTTACTCTCTCTTAATGGACTCCAAACTTCTGCACATCGTGAACTTGCTCGCCAAGGACGTTTGTCTTTGGGTATGTCTTTGTGCACAAGAGCATCATGGTTTCTTTTGTGGAGGACGTGTGGTAGGCATTTTTTCTTTCTCATATTAGATGTGTGTCTCCCTCTGTTTCTGTGAATCGTTTGTTTCTGTCTAGACTGATTAGAGTGTGAGAGTATTTGATTGAGTTTGTAATGGTATGTTGGGGAAATAGACCAGATAATGCAGCATGAAGTGGAGGAGTTGTTTATTCCTGGGAAAAATGAAATTGCTTCGCTGATGTGTATTGTTAGGAAAGAAATCCTTCCTGTCTTACTCTTACTTCTTTTTTGTTTTTTCTTCTACTTCTCTGCATTTCGTCTTTTGTAACCCCACTCTCACTTGACCTTCTGTAGAGATTTGTTTCAAGCTAATTCGATTAGGTTTTTAATTGCCTCTGTTTATAAGCTCCTGAGTGTATGTGTTGACTTGTGATAGTGGCTGTGTTTACTAAAACTTCAGTCCATATGGACATTCCAGTGAAAGAATTGACCTGAGGGAGCTGCCATCTCTCTTTCTCTCGTTCTCTCTTTCTCTGTCTCGCTCTCTCTTTCTCTTTCTCTCTCGCTCTCTCTTTCTCTCTCTCTCTCGCTCTCTCTTTCTCTCTCTCACTCTCTCTCTTTCTCTCAGTAACTAACCCTCTGTGGCTTTAATCTGTGCTCTGCGTGCATGGTGTATCATTCACTTTGAATGTGAATTCCATGTTGTTCTGACAAACATAAATGATAAACAAGTGTTTGTGTATAAATCTTGACTGGAGCTCACAAGTTACGCATTGACATGTTGGATTGTGATGTGTATAACCTATTAACACTGTTACTTCCTAGATTTAGATTATGCTTGACGCGTTCACTCTGGTATAAACCTCTACTGACAGCACACATACACACTATTGTTCCTGTGTTTTCTGCTGCACTATTCTCCAAAACAACTGGTGGCAGTGTGAAGAAAAATTAGCTAAACTGGCAGAAAGTGGCAGTGAGTAGCAGCAGTTTGCTTAAACCAGGTATCTGTTGTTTGCTGTCATATGCAGGAGGTTGACAAAACAACTAAAACATCAAGTAATACAAGTATTATCTGTACTAGGTCTTTGTCTCTGGCTTTAAATTGCATGCAAGCACTAGTTTTGTTTATACAGTAGTTCACATATAGAGCTTCAGAGGAACATTTTTTTATTTAGAACAAAAATTAGTCTCCACCAACATATTTTATTTAGAACATAAAATATTGAGTTTAACATTAAAATTATTTTATGAAATCAAATAACATTTACACACACTGAGGAAAACGATTGCAAGGACATTTTTTCACCACACTAGGCTGGATTCTTTTAAACAAATCTTCAGTGCCTGGGCATATTTTTTAGTCAGCATACTCGGTTATTCCATTTTATTCAAGAAGTTGACAAATATATTATACAAGTATCAACAGAACCTTTATGGTCAAAGTTACTGTATGTGAAATTACGTGGTTTTAAGTTGTTTTTGGTAGGTCTTTTCGAAGGTAATCAGCACACAGGCACTATTAGACATGATCTGCTCAGCCAACATTCCCTTATGCTCGTTCAATGGGATGGAGGCACTTTGTACAAAAGTACAAATGTTGACAGGAATGATATGCACAGTCATGCAAAAGAATTACTTTGTGGAGGTAATGTACACTGCCAAGAGGGCTGTGATGCCATCACTTGTGCAGCACATCCTTGTGCTTGTGTGGACATGCTAAGCATAAACAAGGCCTGCTCTCCCTGTAAATACAGGGATGCTCCCCCTGTATTTACATTTGCTTCAATGTGCAGTTATCCATCAATAAGAATATGCTGTGTTTTATAGCTTTTGTTCATTGTCATGTTTATTAGGTGTTATGGAAAATACATCCAGCCATAGATTATATTTTGTGTGTGATAGATTCTGGAGCTCCTTTAGGGGTTTTAAGATTTGAAAACACTGCAGTCTAACAATTGTGAACTGTGAATGTTTAGCCAATATTACCTTGAGACAGTATCAAAACAAGTTCAATTTATTTATAAAGCACATTTAAATTCAACCTAGGTTGACCAAACAGTTGTACAGAATTCACTAAACACATTCAAGTAAAAATCACACAAAGCTAAAAGCACAAGAGAAAATATTGTTTTTTTTAGAGTTTTTATTTCACACACTGTAGAATAAGATCTAATGGATAACAGCAAATTATTCTATAGCTTGAGGCCAGCTACTTCAATGCTCTGTCAGTCTAATACACCCCTCCTGTTTACATTTTGTTCTGTTTTTTTTTTACTGATTTGCTTGGGTTACTCACCAACTGTCTTACTGTCATATCATGTGAGTTAAGGCCCTATATGTGCCTCATAGCTGGAGGAAGCTGGTCTGTGCTCAGTGCAGTGGTTCACTGAGCATTGCTCAAGTTCTCATTGGTCATTCGATGGCCGCTGGGGTGATTGAAAAGGATAATGTCACACTTCCTGAATCTGCGGCCCTTCCAGACAGAGTTGCTGTGATTTGAGTGAGAAAGTAGGCATGAAAGACAAGCCTTTTAATAGTAACTGCAGACAATGCCCCGCAGACAGACGCAAGTAAATGGGGTGTTAACTAGCACTCAGACTGAATCAGTCTCTGTACCTTCCTCTTGAATAGACATGCAGTGAAAGCATTAAAGACATTGTACCAAACAATAATGAAAATGGATTACATTTGATTTGACATACGCTGCTAATGTACAACTAGGTCTGTTTGGTTAGTGCTGTGGGTCTCTGCATCTAAATCTTTTGTAGACTTTCAAATAAAAAAATTATTGTCTGTCAGTTGTTAAACAAGATTTATCTATTGTAAACACCAGTATTACTGTCCGGCATTGTTAGAGCATTTTACAAGAGCAATACATCAAGATTTTAAACGTCTGCTTAGCGAGTGTTTTTCCTTGGTTTGCCAGACACACAGGTTTGAGTTTGTGTTGCTTAAGTTGCGTTTCTACAGCCTTGCTCGGCTGAATCATAAATTATCCACACTTGTCTAATCATTCTCACTGTACCTACTTTTCATAACTCATAATATTGTCACACTGTGACGAATGGGAGGCTTGTCAATGAGGCCTGTACCGCAGAATGTTCTAAAGTTACTAATATCTGATTTAAGTGCTTCGTCAATATGCCCATTTTATAAAAAAGATCAATACCCTCTTTACAGTGTGATTTAGTGCAGTTTTTAATGTAACAAGCCTCTGCTTGGGGGCTGGAAGACTGTTATGGTGGAGATTAATTGTGGGGTGAGAGCCGCAGTCACTCTCCGCACACAGTGGCTGATGGATCGTCACTACATTAATGACTGGGTTGTCGACAAGCCTGTAAATTCATCATGAGTGCAATTACTGATATGTATTTGTTTCTCCTCCATCATTTTTGGTCTGTTTACAGGCTGTAAGTCAGTGTGCCTTGACGTGAAACTGTACTTGACGCTTGGGTCTGGTGCAAATTTCATTCTCACACAGCAAATTTCATTTATGGTTAACTGCCCAATTAGCTATGGTATGAACTCATCTCGACGTCCTGCAACAAAACCGCCCCAACCAAACAATTAAATCACGCAGCCACTATCGCAATTCGCTGATATCCAGTAGCGGCTTTTAATCTCTGGTTTGTGTAGCCCGGTTTCCTGTACAACCCGCTGTAGCCTTTGCTGTTTATAATCAGATGTTTATCATGGAGAGGATATGCCATCTCGCCAAACGGGCAATAAACAAACAGGCTCAGCTGGTGTTAATAGATGCTATCTTAAATTGGGCTGCCACCTCGAAAGAGATAACTTGGTGCTCAGGTTGCGGAAAATATGTTTGGGAAAGTACGTTGAGAATATATAGAGACTTTCTTGAATGTAAGAAATTGTATCACTTCACATTTTGGTAAAATGTTCCCCCTGTTCCCACAGCTCAGCTTGACTAATCCCTCCATGCTGTTTCTGTTTCAGGTATGACAGACTACTGAGAAGCAGAACCCTAAATGATACTGTGCAGAGGACCAAAACTGCGGCCCAGAGGGCAATGACAGTGCAGTCAGACATTCTCTGGTAAATGGAGCTGGGTAAGAACAGTAACGAGTGTTGTTAGTCACAGAAGTAAAGCTAACAACCAACTAATCCATCATTGACAGAGCTTAATGTACTTATCACAGAGCTGAGCAACATAACGAGCCATTCCGCACAGATGTAGATTCAGCAGTAAGTCACTTTTAATAACATGTTGTTAGTCAATCATTGTAACCGGTGCAATAGTTTCAGTATTAGGAGGGTGTAAATGAGGAGGTCTGATTAAACTTAAACCTCATCTTGTTAAGTCAGCCTTGCAAGAAACATTTATGAATCTTTTGTCATTTAGAGAGAAATGTTCTAACTAATGTTTCAGCCTGATCTGGTCTCCGTTTGTGTTTTCCCAACAGTAAAGCACAGAGTCTGTTGGCCGCTTGGTCAGGGAATCTGTAAACATCTTTCAGAACTGGCTGTTACTACATGCCATGGTCCCAAATACACAGTATTGTGCTCTTTGTTTACAAGTCTTCCTATAAAACGAGTTTTAAAAAGATGTGTTTTGATTAGAAGCAGTGCTAAGATGTTACTTAAATTACAAATTCACAGCAAATAATTTTGGCATGTATTTTTAAAATGCTGTTCTAAATGTGTCCCATCAAACTGGCACCAGCAGCCTGCTGGTGGAAAAGGTGCTTCTCTGACCTCCCATTGTTAATTGCCACATCATGCGGTTCCCCATTTGCATCAGTTGAACTTTGCTCAGTAACAGCCACTGTCACTCATGTTGATGGAAATTGCCAACTTTCTATGAAAATGAATAACTTCTGCTCACGTTGTCACTGCAAATCACTGTCAGCGTGGACACCCCTTAAGGGAGACTGCAGTGTGTTTGCTGCTATTGCTGTTTGTGAACTGTGAAACTGTGTGTGTGTCATAATAACTCTGTCAGATGCTTTTGCTTGTCATTTGACAAGAAGTGTTTAATCCCCGTTGTCCGTAAAATCGTAAGCTTTTTGGTAATATAACAGCTATAATCTCCTGACTGCTGATGTATTGGATGAGGGGCATTAGCTTCAAAGCAATTTCTCCTTACCCACTGGAGGATCAGCTCTGCATATAAACAGTGTTTTATCCCACAGCACTAATTCAAATAGACCAGCATTGACCTTTAAATTTGGTTTGGTCAGTTATTTTTTTTAATAAAGATGACTTATAATATGCAGTCACAATTTACCATCATGCTTCCATCATTACATTTATGTAATAACCAGGTCTAAATAATAAAATATAGTAGAGCATGTGGCACACAACACAAGAGTCATAGGTCAGATTCCCAGGGAACGTATGGGATACCGCACATGCCCTGTAAGTCACTTTGGTTAAAGCTTCTGACAAATGCATGAATGTAAATTTGTATGATATATTATCTTCTAGCACAGCTCCCTGTGGTGTTGGATGCCCTTCACATAATGTGCGAAGAACGAAACAAAGTAAGACATGTGTCACAACATCAATGAGGTGTAAAGCAGGTCAGGCAAGAGGCACTGTTGCTGCTGAACCTGTGTGTGTGTGTGTGTGTGTGTGTGTGTGTGAACTCTTCTGTGGAAGACCAGCGCATCCATATTAAGAATTCCTCTTCTCCCCCCTCTCTTTTTCTTTCTTTCTCTCTCTCTCTCCCTCTTTCTTTCTTTCTTTCTTTCTTTCTTTCTCTCTTTCTTTCTTTTATTGGGTTTATGATGAATTTAAACATGTTGAATTTAAACCACTGTTATTCATTTGGACTCTGCTACTGAATGGGACGGGTGTGTTGATTAGACAGCTTGTAACAGTCAGGCTGAGACCTTTAAAACAGCTGCTCTTTGATCATTTTGCTAAAGCTGCCTGTCCTGCTATAAATTGGGTCTACACTGAAGCAGAAAAGTAAACAGGTGCTTACTAACACCAGATTAAACCTGCAGTGAGTGCATTTGATCTGCTGCTGCTAATGTTACACCAAAATTAAAGGGTAATTGTATAATCTGACCTGCAGTGCTTTTGTGTGTGTGTCTCTGTGTGTGTGTGCGTGCGTGCTTTCTGCATAACTGCCGTTTTGTTGATATGGGAGTTCTCTTGCACTCCTTTCTAATGAGAATTGGACTAAATTACATCCAGTGCAGTATTATTAGCCTGTCAACAATGCTTATTATGGACTGCATCTGTTCCGTTGGAGGGGAATCCCTCTGATGGGCTCTAGCAGGCACAGTAGCCTAGTCTGCAATTTCTTTCCTTCTAATGAGCCTAATAATGTAGTTGTTTCATATGGCAACCGAGGAGATCAGTGTGTTTTCATTTCATCCCTTTATTTCTGTCATTAATTTCCACCCATCCTGTAGCTGGCCGGTCTAGCATCAGTGATAAACCGTGAGCTCCACTTAAAGCTGTTGATTGCCCTTGATTCATCCCCCACCTGATCAGCAAGGTGGAGAAGTGGAAGTGTCAGGAGTTTAGTTAGAGTTGACACACCTGCACTCAAACACATGGTCTGCTTCTCAGTTCTACCCGGAGGACATCATATCTCCTTAGCAGTAGACTTGCACTATTTCTTCTGTTTTTGGCAGAGCAGTCCATGTCCTCAAGTGAACAATGTGGCAACACCCAGGAACAACAACACCTGAACTCAGCTGGTTTTGTATCAAGCTTGTTTTGCAGTAAATTACTCTGTATTATTACATAAATTTTTTTTTTATTTTAAAGCACAATGTACTCTCACATCTCTTGTATGAAGGCACTGAAACGGCATTGTCTAATAGTTTGGCTAGTAATTTCTGTTATGCCAACGATTTAGTGCAGCTGCTTGCGTGCATGGAGGCAAATGGGCATCTATGATTTCAGTGGGGGGTGATGAGAGGACAGACCTCTGTGTAAGTGCCCCTCAGGGTCTTGCACTTCTTTCCAAACCCATTTTGTGTCTGATTTACAGACTTATTTTCTTTATTTGTTTGGCTTGAGATGCTTAAAGTGACACATCTGAGGTCTTTGGTAAATTTAATGTTTTTTATTGAAGCTAATAAATCCTATTCCCCGTGTCGTTCAGAATGCAGATGAATACTGTTAACTTTCCATAAATAGGCCCCAGCTTCTGTCTTTGCTTTCACTGCCAAACCCCTTGTCAGCAAACCTTTTAGTTTTGACGGAAGTTTCATACTGGATTAAACATGCACATTATTAAATACCCTGTGGTTAAATTTGTCAGTTTATTTGCCGTTTTAACATTTTTACAAATCCCAAGCCAATAATTAGAGCTTTCATTCTCCTTATCAGAATTGATTGTGAAAACCGTGATTTGCACATTATAGCTTGTACTGTATTGAAACAGTAGTACTGTCCACAAAAACACAAAATCCCCACAACATTCATGAGCTCACATTCATCAGTGGGACTCCAGCTCCTCATGGCATTGTCTGGTGTTACATGAAGAGCCTGTGGCAGGCCTGAGTGGGGAGGACAGGTGTGCAGTCTCAGGAGCAGATCTGTGTGGGTTGTGGTGACAAATGAGCTGAAAGCTTGGTATTCATTGCACCCAGCTCTCCTGTGCCAGCCCTGTCCCCCCATCACTGACAGCCTTTCATGTCTTAACAATACATCCCACTGTTCCCGGGCCTCAAGGTGCCAGCAGAGCACCGTAGACTGGGATGGTGCCACATAGGAATGGCCGGTATGACATTACATATTGTGTGACGTTATGAACGTGCCAACAGGTATACTGAGAAAAACCTGTCAGTGGACAGGACTACTTTATGCTATTCACACATGACAGCATCTATCAGCTGTTTCACTGTGGCATGGAATGTGGCTCATCCAATCAGAACTCAGTTTAGAGTAGGAGCTCTATTTATAAACTTCTGTGTATTAAGATTTTGTATCACACACTCCTAATGCAGCCATGTGTAATGCAGCTTGTACCACATGAATATAAAGGTCCTGAGGCAGGTAGCTGGAAGCAGCAGAATATGTGGGAAATTGATAGAGGCCTGCATTAGTTGAAAGGGTAGCTCATGAATCACTGTGATGAGGAAGCAGACAGGGCGTGGTCAGCAGCAGGTCATCTGAATGACTGAGATGGTGCTGAGGGCATTCTGATGGGGACTGTTTCGCTGAGATAGATATGCTTGTTTTCAGAGCACCACATTTAATGATAAACCAGCTCAACGCTGCTTTCTTCAAAGGAGCTGCTTTCTCATGCATGCGACAGCGGTAGCTATGGGGACGGCACACTGTAAAACCACATTTGTTGCCGACTCTCATTACCAACTCTAAGCCATTTTCTTAAATCTAACATGCGTTGATGCTCCCTAGGACATGGTGTACTCTTCCTTTTAAGTCCACTGTGCCACTTGTTCAGAGAAGGGATTACATCCTTGTTCCTCCTGTTTTGGTTTGATCTCTGGATTATACAGAGCTCAGCCATATCTCCTGCATATTAGTGGATTTGAATACAAATTATCCCTGTACACAGATGCACCCTGCACTGCGGTTGGTGGCCTGATACAGATGCTTCATCAGAGACGCTAGAATCAGGTGCTCTGTGTTAAGATTCAGATGGTGCTTTCCGGGATCTGAGTGACGGTTTTTGAACTCTGCCTCTCTTCCTGTGAAAGCCTAAAATTATTTATAGCCTCAACAAACGAGATGAGCTGCTTATCTTTCAGATGCCGGTCTGCTTTGTGGTCTCCGTGCAGAGGGTGTGGAGACGACATTGGGAAAGGAGAGCAAAGTCAAAATGAAGGGGAAGAGAGATTATAAAGATGAAGCTCAGGTCTGCGAAACAAGTGCAAGCTCTGCAAAGAGGATTAAATAGAAGGAGTGGGAGCAGGAATGAATCAGTTGCCCTGATCTTTCGTAGCAGCGAGCGTTACAGATCCGCCGGGTTGAACTACACAAAATCAGGTTTTAAACTAACACATAATGTAGGCCAGGCCAAAGGTGCATACAAACCACTACCATTCATCAAGTCTTTGCTCTTTTTGGGCAGGGTTGTTAAATATAGTGTCAATAACAATCATAGTTTGGGTTGATGGATGGAGTTTATTGTAAAATTGATGCGTTTTCACTATCCGCTGACCTTAAGTCTTAGCTTTAGCTTCAAAGTGGTGTGGACTGCTAATGACAGCATTGACGTGTTTTCCATGCTAACTCTGCACAGTAATTGGCTGTTGTGCAAGGCAGTGCCTTTCTGCTTATTGATTTTTATTCTTTGCAAGTAAGATGAAGTGCCAAACAGAGATGATGCGATATGAGTGAGTGGCTGCTGATATGCGTTATGAGATGCGTTTACAAAGCTAATGTGATTTTTCTCAGTTGTACAGAAACCACAGGAACCAAATGCTATTTAAAGAGAAAAGATTATTGAATTCTTTCATTTTGTGCACCGTTTATCACTTCTAAAAGAGCATTAGGCTCTGTAGGCTGCTAGTCATTGCCACCAACATAAATCATGATCCACAATTTCATAAGCTCAGTCCAGTCTCTAATATGACAGTGGACATTTTAGATAAAAGGCTGTAAAGTGCACCCTCATCAACACTTATAGAGAGCAGAATAAGAAATAAATGTTTTTGACATCGTTTGCTGTTGATGCCGACTTTGTTTAGTATAAAGCTCTCTAAATTCATAACAACAGTGTACATAGTTCAACAGTCAGGTATTGAGTTTTTCTGTTGTTTGGTTTGATTATTCATGTAGGGAGAAAATATTGACTGGACCTTTTTAAACTCTGTTTAATTTCTTTTCGATATGCATATTATTTCCTCAAACTAAAATAATGATTGTCTGCCAAAGCTTAAATCTAAAGTGTCATTGGTTTATTATAAAGAAAGTGTCTTTGTTGTTGTTGTGACTTCCACATATAATGTTTTAATATAATGTAACTGTGTGTGATTGGGTTATAGGTAAGCAGTGATGATGCGTTGTCTGGCAGCCCGAGTTCACTACAAGACTTTGATAGTGATCTGTGCTCTCCTCTCTCTGCTCACGGTTGTTCTGTGGAACAAATGCACGAACGAAAAGGCTCTCCGCTTCCTTCCCCGGCACCCCCAGCCCCCTCCTAGCCCTAAAATAGACAGCCATCCGCAGCAGCCCCAGCCCCCTGAACCACCGCCTGTGGTCGGAGGTGTACGCTACGAAGAGATCGACTGCCTGATCAATGATGATGTCACCATTAAAGGTCGCAGAGAGGGCAGTGAGGTGTACCTCCCCTTCAGCTGGATGGAGAAGTACTTTGAGGTGTACGGGAAGGTGGTGCAGTACGACGGCTATGACCGATTCGAATTTTCTCACAGTTACTCCAAAGTATACACACAGAGAGAGCCGTACCACCCCAGTGGAGTCTTCATGTCATTTGAGGGGTATAATGTGGAGGTTCGTGACCGAGTCAAATGCATCAGCGGAGTGGAAGGTGAGTTTTATCTTGTTTAACCATCATGATCGATTTGATCATGACTGCTTAGCAGTGTATTGTGTTTGTTAGTTTCATTTTATGGTGGTCCTATTTACACCTGGTATCTACATTTGTCTTAGGTGTTCAGTTACAAATGGTCAGTTGAGACAAATTTATAGCCGCTATCAGCATGCACCTCCAGTGCAATCTTGTGATTGGATTTTATCAATGGGAGGGTCTCAGTTTTCATAACTGTATGCATAACTCTGTCATTGTGTCACTGCATGTTGAGTAAGTACAAAAAGTTGGCTCACTTTTGCTTCAGATGACAGTCGAGCTCACCACAAATCTGACAGTGTATGCAATGTTTTAAATGATTGGAACTTGTTAAGCTGATCTTGAGATGAGTCAAAACCATGTAAAATGGTAAAATGTTCTATTAAATATTTAGCAAAACTTTTCTGATTGTTGTTTTCTTCTAAAGTCCTACATATCTTCTGTTATCTTAAATTGGCATGCATGTGCATTAATGTGCATCTTCTGAAATGATCTGATTAGTTTACTCATAGCTGACACTTTTAACTGCATTGCAGTTCTCTTTCCCTCTCATCATCACGATTCACCTAAATGCATATCAAATTAAAGCAGCACTTAATTGTGGCATGTGAAAGGCAAAGCGACCTGTCTCATCTCTAACACAACTTGTTAGTGGCCATTAATAGTCATTTAGTGCAGTCCAAGAGGAATTTCTTGGAAGCCTGTTGGAGGCTCAAGTGATCTACATTTGGCTCTTAGTGAGTAATGTCCCCTGAATGGACTTTACATTAAGCAAATAAAAGTGGAATTGATTCAGCTACATCACAAGAGCTGATTTGATGACCTTAATCATGATGGAGAGTAATTTTACACTCATACTCCCATGTGTCTTTCAGTGAATGTCAATGGGAGAAAGGGAACCAAAGGGAAATTAAAGCAGTACATTTCTATTTTTTTATTTCCAAGAAACCACAGTATAAGCATTTCAAAAGATATCGTCACACCTTGAAGGGCATCTTGTTGGTCTCAATTGTGTCCTTTAGCTGTTTCACTGTCCAGGAACCACATTTTTTCTATCTGTTACTCTCTGTGTCAGTGATCCATCACTGTGTCTATGCCCTGACAGATTGCTTTCAACCATTTCCTGCTGGCTCACACAAACTCTCTCTCTCTCTCTCTCTCTCTCTCTCTCTCTTTATCTCTTCATCTATCTGTCTCTCTCTCTCTTTATCTCTTCATCTATCTGTCTCTTTGCAAGGACAGTCCTTTAGCAGATGGGGTTAAGTGCTTTGCTGGACGCATTGTAGTAAAAAAAGCAGAACTACGGTTCTTGGATCACCTCTATTTGGAATTGAACCTGCAGCCTTTGTGTTAACAGCTCAGATCTCTCCCATTAGGCTACCATAACTGTTATAGCTGTTAACACAAAGGTTGGCAGCACACTCTAAAGAGATGAGTGACTCGCTCACTCCCTTTTGCTGTTTTATATTCCTTTGTTTATGAGACCTGGTAATGAAGTAATCAGGTTTTAGGAAGTATTGAAAATGAGGTTGGACTGATCAATACTGAAGTATAAAGAATCCATTTCAAACCACAACATCATTATCGTTTACTGGCCATGAAGTCTCTTCACTCACTTGACTGCCTCACAAAATACAAATATTAAGCACTAAGAATATAAAATGATGCTGGCCAAAAAAATTGAATGAAATTAATCAAAGTGTGTGTCAGGATAACAAATACAAAGCATAAACACATTTCATTGCACACTTTACACACTCATGAACAGAGATCATTCTGAAACACTCTTTCTCTTACTGCAGAGTCATTGATTGGCATTTGGGAATAAACAGTTTTTTACTCTTTCTGCAAAAAGCTTTTAAGACTGACACAAAAGCTGTGAACTTTGTACTGCCTTTGTTTTCATTCTTGCCTTCTCTACTGCAGAACCATGAGCCAGTCTGATACTCTGAAGCCATGTTTACATGGAGCTGCTCTCTGTTCTGTGAGCTACAAAGAAGCTCTGTTGCATTAATGACCATGTTGGAATGAGGAGCCTGTAGGGATCATGGGAGGTTTGAAGCATTGCCTCTGATTCTCTACCAGTATCCATGGTAAAAAAAATTAAAGGCAGAGCTGAATAGAAGCACAAATGTAGCATTAAAGAACAAGCTAGAGTCCAGTGTTACAGTCCTGTGAAATCTTGTGGTAAGACGTGATGGTCGTCCAACCTGCATGTCAGTGCCGGATCTCATGTGCTAACACAGATGATCCATTAGTGTGTGTTTTAATTTAACGTCTGGCATGATTGGAAATTTTAAAGGTTACATAAATGCAAATGGCAGTTTGTTTCAGTGGCTTTAATTTGCAATGATATCAAAATACACTCATTTGTTGGAGGTGTTTTTTGAGAGGTTGGCGTAGGACTTTGCTGTATTTACACACACACAAACACACTAAACAAAGATTAATTAGAGGTTCTGTTCCGCTCGTTTTCATCGTGGGCATCAGAGGGAGAAAAACAGCGTGTTAAGCTCAGAGGTAATAATCCACATGAGCCTGCGGCAGTGTGTTAGAGCAGAGAGCCTGTTATCAGACGCACGGACAGACTCATCAGTCTCCACACCGCAGCTGAAAAAGAGAAGGAGAATGAAAAGGAGATGAGTACAGAGGGTGGCGAGCAACGAGAGCTTCTTTTTCCTCTTCCTTCAGTTTGAGGGATGGTGTCGCCTCCAGAAGATCAGGGGGCTTTGAATAGAATCTAGGCCAGAGAGTGTCTCCACAGCACCCATATACCTCCTGATACAGGTCCCACTTAGAGCCAGTTGCTCGTGTGCGTGTGTGTGGACTCTGTGTAAATGAGGAGGCAGTCTTATTGGCGTGTTTGCCATTTCTATTGCCTTGTTATGTCTGTTTAACCCTACATGTGTTTTTTTATGTGTCAGTTTGTGGATATATGCTTTAAAGCCAGCTATAAACAAGCAGTGTGGTTGCAATGTTTTGCCTGTGGCTTGATTTTTGTCATGCCAGGCTGTAGAATAGATGAGTTGTGGTTAAACAAGAGAGAGAGAGGGTGGATAAAGAAAGCCTACAGACCTTTTAATGGTTAGTATGTTTTTCTGTGCCAACAGCACAACATCTTACCTGAGAGAGCAGGGTAACTGCTACTAAGTAAAGAATATTTGCTCAAGGGGTTTTAAGGGCTTTATTCCCAGTGTTCAGTGCTCTTTTGTAGATCTCTGTTAGAGTCTGGCTTACAGAAGGTCAATGTGTCTTGTCAGTGAATACTCTGGGTACGCAGTTACCCGCTCTGTAATTGCATTAAGCTTTGTTTTTTGTTTTTTTGTATTTTTGGGGGGACTTTGTTTTATGTATTTTTTTATTATACTATGTTTAAGTAAACTGCCCTAATGATGCACTGTTTGTATCAGATTGCCAAATGCTATTTACTTTATTATCAGTGAAAATTAACTAACCAATCTGTTGTGAAATCCCATTTTCTTTTTCTTCCCTTTTCTGCAGGAGTACCTTTATCCACCCAGTGGGGTCCTCAAGGGTATTTCTATGCTATTCAGATAGCTCAGTATGGCCTGAGTCATTACAGCAAGAACCTGACAGAGCGACCGCCCCATGTGGAGGTGTATGACACGGCGGAGGAGAGAGACAGCAGGTCTAGCGCATGGAGTGTCCCCAAGGGCTGCTCTCTCACCAGAGTCTATGACAAGACCAGAGCCACATCAGTGCGGCAGTTCAGCACTACAGGTATCATAGCAGACAGTGAGCTGTGTGCCTTTGTTTTTCGGTCTTTCCATCAATCATTGTTTTCTTCTATGTTTTCTTGTTTATATAGTTCTTCACATACTGTATTGTTTTTCTCTGTATCTCTTGAATTTTGTCTCCCCCACCCTCTGACTGTCATCACTTTCATCTTTCATTTGTTTTCTACATGGTTGCTGCAGTAGCTCTTATTGTTTTGTTATTCCATTCCTTCCTTATTGTGCTTCAGGGATACACTGCTCATCGTTCAGCAAAATTTGCCTTTTCTGAAGCTAATTTGCCCAGATTGTTTGATAAAATTTTGCAAATTCCTGTGAGTTTGCACCCCTGGCCCCTAAATGTGTAGCTGCTCTCCTCCGTACAACATCCTGGCTGTCTCTTACAGTCTTACCACTCGCACCCACAAACTTCAAACACTCTTTAGTAGGTCAGTGGCCTAAAGTTTTTGGTATAAAGGTAACTTGTAAGTAATCTGGTATCAGGCTGAATTCTAAGGCACCATTATGTCACATCTGATGATCTAGATGTTTAAAAGTAAACTTCAGAGATGAACCAAGGGAACGGTGCTTATTTTTCTGTAGAAAAGTAAAAATTATTAAAGAACCAACTTCTGTCAACCACTTTATCTGACATACATTATTTCTTAAGTCATCTGCTGTGTTGCACACACAGGATTATGGGGTATCAGAGGCAGTGAAGAATACATCTGCACTGCCTTCAAAACTCAATTTGATGGAGACATCTCAGAAGACAAGATGTCATTTGCACACTGGATTCATGGCACATTCCGTGTCTTGCTCCCCCAGGATCTTTAATAATAAGGCAGCATTTTTGAGGTTTTAGACAAAACCTGCTTCTAAGCATTGAGCTAATCAATAGCTATTACAATTAGCTGGGCTGTTGCGCTGGCAGGCACTAATTGGTGTCATCACCCATAGCATTGATTAGAGCAGGGCCAGCTAGGACACACTGGGTCCAAGGCTCCAGCAGGACGCTCTCTGCATCCTCCACATCACTGCTATTGATGAGGGGATCAGAGAGGGACAGTACAGATCCATTTAGTCTCTGTATTGCCTTAAGTAATGGATTTATGAGTGCATTAAATAGTGATGGGATGCTTGAGCCAAAATGTCCCGTGCTCTATCTTTTTATTTGCTTTTGTCCCATATACCTCCTCTGTCCTATTTTCTGTCTTGCTTTAATCCTGTTGATATTACTTTCTCCTCAGTGTTTTTCATTCTCACTTATTCATTTTCTCTTGCTTTCTCATGCCTCATATTTTCTGTTCAGTAGAAGGTATGAGAAAGTTTTCTTTTGTTCTGTGGGCTTGTCAGAAGCTAACACTTAGCGTGACGGGTCGAGTGATTTGACGCTAACGATTCGAGATAAGTGTAGGATGAGTTGTTGAATGTGCATTTCTGTTGAAAGAGAAAGAAAATGCTTTGATTGAGAGATGGCAAACTCCGATCTATTCACTCGTATTGCAGTGTTTTCAACAGTGCAGTGGAGGAGAAATTAGTTTAGCACATTGTCTAATGTGCAATGTTTTTATTTTGCAATCACTATAGTGGCCGAGAGAGCTGCAAATACAGAAACACGCCGCAAATCCTCACAACACAAACAAATACAGAAACACGCTGCAAGAGCTCAAGGGGACCCTAACGAACCCGAGTCAGACCAGCATGTTGTTTCTGGTCAGTGGTCTTGTCTGTGAACTAAAAGGTGAGGGTCCCCTTAAAACATATCCATTGTGCTGTGAGGATTTGCGTAGCGTTTCTGTATTTGAAGAGCGTTGAGCCCTCTCAACCACCGTAAATCAGAGCCATGCTGCCTCTTTACCTCTAACTTGACTGTTTAATTAACCCCTGAAGAAAGTTACACTTTGTTTCTTAAAAACAAACACGATCATTAATACTAACAGACACTGATGTGTGTGTGTCTGTGCATTTATGCAGATGTTATTGTAAAGAAGCGAGGGAGGAACAGATTTGGAACCTAATGTAACATTTTGTTTTTCTCTTGTGTTTTAGAAAACTCAGAGGGCATCTCACTTCCTCTTGGCAACACGAAAGATTTCATCATCTCTTTTGACCTGAAGTTTACATCTAATGGTAGCATCTCCATTGTGTTAGAGTCCACAGAAAAAGGGGCTCCATTCGTTATCCACTACGTCACTACCACTCAGCTTATTTCATTCAAGGATCGTGGCATCACTTATGGAATTGGCCCTCGGACTGCATGGACCACGGTAACCCGTGACCTTATCACTGATCTCCGCAAAGGCATTGGCCTCTCCAACACCAAAGCGGTCAAAGCCACCAAGACCATGCCTCGGCGTGTAGTAAAAATAGTGCTGCATGGCCACGGATCAATAGACAATATCACTATCTCCACCACCTCACATATGGCTGCTTTTTTTGCTGCCAGTGATTGGTTGGTGCGCAACCAGGACGAGCGGGGTGGTTGGCCAATCATGGTTACCCGTAAACTTGGGGAGGGTTTCCACGCTCTGGAGCCTGGTTGGTATTCTGCTATGGCACAAGGACAGGCTATGTCTACTTTGGTGCGTGCCTATCTGATCACAAAAGACGATATTTACCTAAAGTCTGCATTGCGTGCCACTGGACCTTTCAAACAGCCCTCGGAGCAGCACGGAGTCAAAGCAGTGTTCATGAATAAATATGACTGGTATGAGGAGTATCCCACAATACCTAGCTCCTTCGTTCTCAACGGGTTCATCTATTCCCTCATAGGCCTGTATGACCTGGCACAAACAGCAGGTGAGAAACTTGGTCGAGAAGCAGGCCAGCTGTACAGCAAAGGGATGGAGTCCCTCAAGGTTATGCTGCCCCTGTATGATACAGGGTCAGGTACCATCTATGATCTTCGTCACTTTATACTGGGCACCGCGCCCAATCTGGCTCGCTGGGACTACCATACAACGCACATCAACCAGCTCCAGCTGCTGGGTTCTGTTGACAACTCGCCCATTTTTAGGGACTTCATCAAGCGCTGGAAAAGCTACCTGAAAGGAGGGAGGGCCAAGCACAACTAAACCAGAGCACAAGAGGCCTCTCAGATCCCTTTAGGCGTTCAAAACCTCTTCCTGACTGCCACCATAAAGGCCAGAGGTGGCCATATGTAAGACTGCTAGCCACGGTCTTCTGCAGTTTCTAGCATGGAGAAACATGACTGAACACTCTGGTAGCCCTCTGATTTTCTGTTTGAGACAGTAATTGCAGTCTGTGCTGAGGTTTTAATTAGAAACAAACGCAGCTGCTTGCAGCATGTGTCGGGATGAGGAGGAAGGGCTTTGGTGTTTACTATTCAAAGCTCCAGATCTGCAGGTTTGAGTGAGAAATGTGTCTGCTGAGATTTGCCACTTTTGGGCACACTTCAGTCAAGATGAAGTGAGCGCAAAGCAGCTTTCAGAACCTTCTTCCAAAGTAAAGCTTAGAAAGTAATGAGTAGCCAGACAGGCAGGATCTTTCAAAACAAATAGTTGAAAGGATTGTAGAGAAATAAACTTAAAGCTAAAGCTGCAATAGGTATTTGATAATTTATTATACGTTCATAATCCATGAGTAGAACACTAAAGCATATAAGCTATAGTAAAAAATGCTGAAAATGTCCACAAGTGTAGCAATGGTAAGTTTTAGAGCGCAATTAAAGTTTACTCAGTCAAATTGACATTTGGATGGACACACACACAACACCTCATGTTCAACCCACTCTGTGATTCACTATCCAGCCTTCAGTCTGGAAAGATATCTTTAGTTTTTAAGATGTTCACTCTGACCCCCCTGTACTGGATTGATAAACACAACAGCTTGGAGTAGGACAGTTCAATTGCTTTAAGACTTTTGAGGGACCTGGAATGGTTGTGTAGGCTATGCTGTTCATTTTCTGCATTCCAGATGTCAAACCTCAGTTAAATTGGCCTACATGTAGATGGTCGTGCACTTTATTAGTGTGGCATGCGTGTGTGTGGTGAGAATGCCTTTATAGATCTATCTGTGATGAATTAAGATTTCAGTTCTGACATTAAGTCAGTATTTCATTTCTACATCTTGGATACCTTAGTGAACAATTTCTAACTATGATCATTTCAGGGTTACTGTAGCTATATCCATTTCCTTTCCCCATATTTTGTATTTAGCAGGTGACTTTATTTTGTAATATAAAATATGTAAAATATTTGAAATGATGATGGTATTTGTTTTTCTAAGGAAACATCTATCTCCAAATGTTTTTGATTATTGTCAAACACCAAAATTTCCATTATATATAATGGGATTATTTTCTCCCACACTCAGTTAAATAACTTGTATCTCAGTCAAGCAAAACATGCTTCCAAAAATGAAATGTTTTTCATGGATTAAAAATAACGATTAGCACTTCAATAAACAAATGATTTGCATTTTAAAGACTTATAGACCATTTTGGTATTCAAAAGTGTCTCCTCACATGGACAAAATACTTGAAACAGCTCCCTGTTCAGCGAAGCCAAGTGACTGAGCAAACCAAAACATTTTTCTCAAGTTTGGAAATGTTTTGGTAGTGTTGTCCCAATGTTTCAGAAGGATCAGCTGCTTGACCTCAGCAGTAAAACCTCCACCTGTCTGAATTCTGTTTATCCTAATCTCACCTAACCACAGAAGCTAAGATGCGGAGATATTATCCCATTATCTGGCAACCTGCTGCTCAGAATCGTCTCAAACAGATGTTCATCTTCCAATGTGGGTTTTTGGCTTTATGTTCTGTTCAGAAAATAAATGGCAGGCAGGCAGACAAAAAAATGACATTTATAAATGTTTGACATCAAAGCTACTGGTGTGTTGATGTTTGTTTGGCAGGGATAGCATTTACAGACCATGCTATTCTCTGAGGCATACGTTAACCTATTTTCAGTTTAAAAACCACTTGTTTTCCCATGAAAATCAGGTTGCTACTAGTCTCACAGACACTTATTTCACAAATAATACTATGCACATCTCATACTTGTCACTTAATGGGTGGATTTAAATATGTTAAAAGAGACAATGGTGTTAACCACGAGTGACCGCAGAGACTCTTTCGTTTATACCAAAGTCTTTCAAGTTTTTTTTATCTAAAACTTTTTTGTTGTGTATAAAAGACCACAGAGCATTTAGATTTTTTTAAGTTTAGAAAGAGGATGTTGTTTAAGAAATGTGGTATATATGTGGTATATATGCCTTGGTCCTCTGAGTAAAAGCCTTTTTGATACGTTTTTTTTTTTTCAGTCTAGATTTCTTTAATCTGGAGTGTGTAGCGCATGGAATGGGGATATAATTAATCACAGCTGTCTATGGGAATGTGTGCAACTCATGATGTAGAGCTAACACTCAGTGCTACATGTTCATAAGGGAAAAGAGAAACCTGCAACAGCATATCTGTTCTTTAAATCCTTGTTTCAAAGCAGCTCCCTTTTGAGATGGGTTTTAACAAACCTTGTTGTTTGCATTTGAGTGAACTCCCAGGATTGAACAACATACAAAGCACAACAGTAGTTTATTTTTAAGTTAATTTATTCTCATCTTTTTTTATTTTTGTGCTCTGGACAATGTGCAAAACCTTCCTCTGAAAGCTGCTGCAGTTTAGAATGATGAAACTGTAGAGTTGCTGGTAATCTTTTCTTCTTTTTGTTTTAATTCATGGCTTAGGAATTGACATGCGAGAGGTTTCATGTGTATGCAATAAATTGTTGAGCTGGATCGTGACGGCAGCACACTCAGAGGTTGTACAGACTTCTTTAAGGAAGCACAATGTGCACGTGTGATCGTTTTTATGCAGGACAAATGTTTATCAAAGTCTTTGTGCTTTAAATTGCTTTTTTAAAGTTGTATAAATAAAGGCATTTCCTTTTATACATAAATATTTCCACTGTGTTTTCTTTCAATAAATACAATGTCAGTTTCCTGTATTTACAGAAAATATGGTGTATTATTTACTGTTATTATATGGCATAGCTCATTTTTGATTCATTTAATATGTTCTGTTGTTTTGTATCTTCTCCCTTATGGTCCTTTAATCTCCCTCACTAACTGAGCAGAAATGACCTGTATGCTGTGCACTGCCTGAGGCTAGCAGACTACTACTTCACCCTATAACATTTATCTCTGACATTCGTTCCCTATACTGTACCATTCTCTCCATCTCGCATCACACATACAGACACTAATTACTGACTGCAGCCTGGGGTCTATTCTGGTATTTTACCCTTTATTCCTAATCTTTTGTCCTGTCTCTGTCTCTCAGTGGTCTGTTTGCTATTTTTACGTGGCATTAGCTTGAGCTCATGCCACTAGTAAACTGTGGGTGAAGCCACCCCACAGAGCTTATTTTAAGGCTGTCTGATCACATTATCGCTTGTTTTGCCCAGACTCAGCCATCTGTCTGTAAAGATGGTTTACAAAGGGGGTTTTGTCTTCTAAAATGTGTAAACAGTATTTTTCCTGAATTTATCAGACTTCACGTAATCGGGTGAATCCCTGCAAAAAATTTTTTTTTATTTTGTTAAAAAAAATTTACTGTAAAAATACCCCAAAATCCTGAAGATATTTAATCTGTTTTCACAGAGTTGTATGCTTAAAATCCTTTTGCCAATGAAGTGTAAAAAATTAAACTTGTCTTTGCTTCAAATTAAGTTTGTTTTTTTTCAGTCAGACAACCTTCAGCCTAACACCAAGCTTTCAAATTTGAGTTTAATCTTAAATGTTTCATTATATTCGTCTCATGTTGAGTCTCTGATGTCTGCAGCAGTTGTCTACTTGGTTTGTCATTGTTGGAGGACACAGTGAGCGCGGTGGCTTTTGTGTCTGTGACAGATTAGTACACATAGATGTCATTTCCCATTTATGACCTAATACCTCAGTTATGCAGAGTTTAGCTGTTTCTCATCCGGCACACCCAGAGATGTTTGAGGTATGTTACCTCTGACCCAAGCATCAGATATATCGGTTCTGGATGGTAGAGATATGAGTGCTGCTCTGGCTGCAGAGAGAGAGGGTGGAGGCAGGGGTTGATGTTGGCATATTGTGCCGGTGTGTGGGGTGAATAGGCTGTGCCCTGTGCAACACTATTCAGGTCTGTCTGTCTGCATCTGGCCTCCACATCAGCACTGCTACTGCTTAATTATGCATCCAGCAAGGCCACACAAACACACACACCATCTTACTCCCACCTTACTCGTCTGCCCTCCAGACGACACGCGCACACACACACATGCACTTAATGAAGCAGCAAGTCTGTTTGAACTAAATGATGATGATGATAGAGGTGCTGCAGTGGTAAAGCAAACAAGCTTGTCTGCAAACCTGGAAAACCTGCACAAGTGACAGTGTTATATTTTTCCTCACCTTGTCGCTTTAGAGTAAAGTGTCTGCTAAATGCTTAAATGTAAATATGGGAATATTTATGTGCCTTATAAAACCTTTTCCATTATAATTCATATAAAAACCCACTTCAAGGGAATTTTTTTGAGGCAGGTTCAACACATAATGTTAGAGTAAGGAGCGACAGGAAGAAAATACAGACTTGCCTCATATCAGTAAACATTCTTGTTCTGCTCCTCCCAGTCTGTGTCCTTCACTGGATTTATAGAGAGCCAAGCTGAGATTATTTCTCCAGAAGAGCAGTTCATAGTTAATTAACGACTGCTTGAGAGAAGGACTGGTGCTCTGCCAGTGGTTGACTGTGAGCCAGGGCTAATGCTACTGAAGAAAGAAGAAAATGTTTCAGAGGAGACTTGTACAGGAGTTCCAAGTGTTAATAAATTATTTCTTTTTTTTAAATGAAATTGCATCCTACATTTGTCTCCTGAGTACATTTAGGCCTTGTTTTAATTTTATTTAATAAAATTTCTGAATGTATTCAATGATTATTGTTGAGGTGTTTGATTTTATCTGCTGCTATTCTATCAAAAATTTTAAAAGGAACATGAGAAGGTCACAGAGGGGTTTTAGAAATGTCGGGATAGAAATGTCGGGATAGATTTCCCAAAAGATACCACAGGTGGATGTTGATTCCTGCCTTCAGGCATGTTTAAGACTTTTCGGCATGAATTGTGTTATTAATACACAACTTGATAAAAGAGAAGTTACATTTAGATTAAGCAATGCTGCCATCATGTGGTGGCGTTTGGATTTTTTTTTTTTACATGACGTACCTATTATTCTGCTTTAACCGCACCATCATAACCACCTGTAGACTATATTCTGCCTTCTGTTGCAATATTTAAACTTATGGCCACATTGTAGTTTTGTCATGTTGTATTTTATTTAAAAAATTGTTACACAAGATTTTTACATTTTAATTAAAAAAGGTATGTTTTTTTTAAGTCTCTCAACTGTCACCTGATTACCAAAATAAAATATTTGATACATGTCTTTGTATTTGTTAGATAATTTTTACCTACATTTACAGTTAACTTCAAGTGATTAAATCTGTTTCATCACATCACAATCATCAATTTTTATTTTAAGTTTTTTATGGAATATTGGAATGTTTATTATAAATGATTTATCCCTGCAACTCATGTTTGATTTTTTTTCGCGTTCTCGTAATTTTTAATAAAAAGTGAAAATGTACTTCCCCTCTACAACAGCAGACCTTCTCTGATGAAGTCAGTGTGTCCAGGGTTGTTAAACACGCCCCTCCAAAAAGGCATAATCACACGAGATTATGCAAAAATTCTATAGAGACCCCTACGAATACAGGCAGCAACTGGATGTATCATCAAGGACCAAATTGTTTTTTGATACCACTTCATGGACTCTGACGGTCTTGCACGGTTATTGTTGTTTTTGTTATTTAAAGCTGTATTGTACAAAATAGGATTGTGTGATACTGCTTTTATCCATCTAAAAAACTCATGCCGTGACATATCGATCTTCTACTGGTCACACGTGTTCACGTGATGTGAATTTGCAGGTCTGAGTTCACCAAACTTTGGAATGCTTCAAAATGTGAGATTTTTTCTTATGTGCTTACATTTCTGGTCTGCGGCATTCACATCCAAATGAATTTAATTAATGGAGCAAAAAGTGTAGTGTGATCACACCTTAAGTCTGCTGCCAGTTAGAAACACATACGTTTTATTAGCAAATTTCCAGTGGGGAAAAAGACAAGTCACACCCTCCATTGTTTCACTTCAAGAGTGTTGTATTGTTTTTGAGGTGGATAACAAAACTGAAAAAATTAATGAATTCATTTAGTTTAACCAATACATACATATGCAACAATTGTGGGTTTTTTTATAATTAGTAAAAGTGACATTGAACAAATTTCTATTGTATAAAGGGATACGTACAGGTCAGGCGACTGCCATACACCTGTTATAGTGTTATAGATTAATATTGTAATTGTGTGTGTACTTTTTTGTGAGGACACAAACATATAATAATGTGTATAACAACATAAACATGGTTTATGAGGATACTTACTGTGTCCTTATAAACCATACGGCTTAAAAACATACTAAATTGTGTTTTAATAAAAATACAAAAAAGCTCATTATAACAATCCCTATCCCTTTTAGGAGTCACATTCAAGTGTATGTGTGTGTAAGTGAGTGAGTGAGTGAGTGAGTGAGTGAGTGAGTGAGTGAGTGAGTGAGTGAAAGAAAGACAGAGAGAGTCTTACAATGCATAGATTCCTAATGCCTTCTTTCACACCCTCCATTCATTACACAACTTTAGATGCAATGAGTGAAACTGGCTAAACACCCCACCCTGACCTGACTGTCCATGCCTGAAGAGCACAGGAAACTCACATCTACACAAAAGTGGAGGATTAAACCAAATGACCTTCTCTTAAATATAAGAACAGGAACCATTTGCTCTTTTAGTGCTTAAATAGGAATGTGTACCTCTAGCTACTTTCAGTTCAAGATTAACTAAGAAACCTGTTTAACTTGTCAAGGTCTTTAACGGCATGAGGTATGAGGAAATACGACCTTTTTGATACATGTCTTTACTTTTCAGTATGTCTGTTTTAAATGTCTGATTTCAGTCTGTGTTTGCCTTTAAACTGATACTATTGTTAATAAAGCTGATATGTCTAAAGTGTGTTAATGTACTGCACACACAGATTAAACAGTCTCCTGTCTAAAACAATGTACTGCTGAAGTGTTTGTGCTTTCTAGTCTAGCTGGTGTGTCAGGTCTGTGTTTTTGCAAATCAGGTATGTGCTCATGGCTGTAGGTGTCTATCTGTGGGTGTGTATTTATACTGGAGATTGATTTCTGTAGGTGTAGAGAAAAGGGAGGGGCTAGCCATGCCATTGTCAGATCAGGTAGAGTGGAAGAGTCTCTGTAAGTGCATTTCCCACTTGGTACCTGCCTGTGTCTGTATGTATTTGCCTCTCCCTTCTGAGTCAGGCAGTCAGAGCCCTTCATCTGGAGAACATGTTCAGCCTGATTAAACTACCACGTGTCTTCATGGTTCACCAGGTGCCGAAAGTAAGTTCATGCATTTAATAGAAAAAATATATACCACAGCATAGAGATTTTAATATATGATTTAAACAGAATGATTTATACAGTGTATTTATTCTGGGTGTTAGTAATATTAAAGTAGACATATATTAATTAGGTTTAATAGTATATAGAGTGTTAGGATATTATATCACTTGATTGTTATTTTTTTTGTTTACCCTCTAATTACCTTGCAACCTGATGTGCAACAGTTTGAAGGTGTGTAATATTGTTATTTTTAAAACTATGCTTTTCATTGTTGGATTGAATTTGACTTGCATTTAATGTTTTAAACCATGGGAGGTATGGGCTGGTTTTCTTGCTTTTGGAGATGCTTGTGCAGCTGTTTGCATTTCTGTGTGTCCCTGTGCTGTGCAGTAAGAAGTCTTGTCTCATTGCAGGCATTCCAGGAGGACAGTATTATATCTGGTTATCGACACCCTCGCAGCTCTGCTACAGACTGCGTCCTCAGTCTCTTTCAGCTCACCAATGAAACCCTCAATGTCTGGACGCATTTCCTACCAACATGGTACTGTCAAATATTTGTTTCTGCTATCATGAGGTCTCTCCTGTCACGTTTTATCTCATTTGCTTTCTGTCTCTTTTTATGCATATCTCCTTTTCACTTTCCCTGTCTCTGTTTGCTAACATTTTACATAAAAATAATTTTACGTGAATTGTTTAATTAAATAATTTTATAATTATTTATACAGAATTATTCATTCATACATTAAATTTGACATAAATTCCTTTATCCCACACATAAAAGATATGTGTGAATGCATACACAATACACCACATACAACAGGATTTAAAGAGCTCACACAACAATAGTGACACAACCGTGGGTTCCATGTCAACAGTAGTTAGATGTGTACTGTAACTGTGTACCATGTGCTGAGACTTCATTTAAATAGGTGAGAGAAGCCCCACAGTAAATACTTACTTTGCTCACAGAGGTTTTGAGCTCAGCTGGGCTCCTCCTGGGAGAGTCTAAACCAGGCAGGATAGTGACAGAAGGTCTACCACCACTGTTAATGAGCTTCGTTACAAGATGTTAACATGTTGGAGAGCTGCTTACATTATGTCACAATATCACTGTTTTGTGGTCTTGTTTATATAGGGTTGTTATATTAAAAAAAAACACTGTTTTGTATAACTATTGTGGCTTAACTGTTGCATCTGGAAACTGAGGTGCATTCTTTAATATTGACAGCTGATAGCATTGTGTGCTGTTTCCCCTGGCCTCGCAGGTCTGTGAATGGAAATACAGAAAAACAATAATTTCGGACTTCAGTCATTACATAACATGTTTCCACCAGGTTTTGTGTTAACCAGCAGTGTACAGGCTTTCAGAGCAAGTCAGACATGCAACCTCCAAAGTCCTTTCGTGATTCCACTTATATTACACTCTTATATTTCCATTTTATGAACAGCTCCATTTAAATAACTGATTTTATTTAAAGTACACCATATCTCAAAGCTAACACATCCTCTGATCACACACAACGGTTAAATACACAGATAACTCACAGAAAATCAATAGAAAGACAAATCTTGGCATTTGTAACTTGACACTACCTTAATGTTTGCTTATATTTAACTGACTGACTAAGAGTAAATCAGACTAAAAGTGATTAATCACTAAAAAGCCCTAGATTTAAAGTTTTGATTTAGTAAGTCAATTTTACTTTAGTTTGCTAAGTTCTGTTGCTCTTTGTGAACTGTTTTGTTACACAAAATGTCTTTGGAAAGTATCTCCTTTTCAAATCTCTAAAGTCTATATTAGTTCTTGTCTTGACTGTACATTCTGTCAGTCTGCCTAAAAACAAGCTTCGCCAGTAGGGATTAAACCATATAAGCCTAGTACGTTGTGTGGTCATGTACTGTTTGTTTTTGTGGGCTCTTGTTTTTGGATTCATCCCTAGTAACAAACTGTGAGCAGGTTAGGGCAGGTTAAACATTAAGGTAACACAGTAAGGTTCTATACATTTACATATGTTTATCTGTAGTTAATGCAAGAATGAACTAAAATAACAATAAACAATACATGTGCATCATTTATTAATTCTGGTTAATTTTCTGCATATAGTAATTCATACTTAATGTTAAATTAACAGTTAAGGTATTATGAATGAACATTAACACTGAACAATAGTACATTTATAAATTAACCTTAATCTAGACTAATAAACATGTTGACTTTTTAATTTACTTAGTATGCACATGCAAAACACAATAATTCTAATATAATAGAAAATTTCAGGGAATTGTTTCACTATTTTTATTGCTTGTTATAAGTTTCCACTGTGCAGTGCTGCATCAACATCATTGTTTGTGATCATCATTTTTCCCATCATCTCTTTCTCTGTTAGGTATTTTCTGTGGAAGCTGATGACTGTGTTGTTGATGGACACTGAGTGGTATGATGAGTATACATGGCCTCTGTTGGTCTATCTGTTCTCCTGCTGTGTGTATCCACTGGCTTCCAGCTGTGCCCACACCTTTAGTACCATGTCTACTCGCGCTCGTCACATCTGCTACTTTTTCGACTATGGGGCTCTCAGTCTGTACAGCCTTGGTAAGAAAGGAACACACACATACACACAAACGTTTTAAGTTCCTAGAAAAAAATCTGTCCTTTGGCTTGCTATGGAAATATATTGCAGAAGACAGCTCAAAATTCAAGATTCAAAGTTCTGCATTAATAAACACAGATACATTGTTATTCTTACACAATTGATGCAAATATAGGCTATATTACACAACACTTTACAAAGTTTATCAAAACACTGTTCTAAACAAAATAAAATTTCATGTGGCTATTAAAGAATGCAGCAGGTCAGTAATGTACAGTAGAAAAAAACACCTGTTACTTTACATACCTGTAAGTCATTAACTCATGAGTTGTATTTATGCATATAATTAAAAACCTTTTCAGTTTAATGCTTATTTCAAAACAAATAATCAAAAAACCTTTGACACACTTACTTGAACTCTTTAATCCACAATTATGCACACCACATTAATTTGCATTCATGTGACTGGTGCAGGTTCAGCGATCAGCTACTCTGCATACGTTATACCTGATGCATGGGTCAATAGCACCTTTCACAAATGCTACATCCCTATGGCTGTATTTAACACTATTCTTTCAACCAGCTTAGCCTGCTACTCAAGGTAACGTTCCATTTTATTCTGAAGTATGCATTTGCTTTGTTAATACACCACCATACTGATAATGGAAATGCATGTGGGTCACATAGTACGAGTGAAAAGAGTTTAATTAAAGAACAAGCTGAGCTCAGTGATGATTGACTGCAGAGACTCTTAAAAGAGTCCCAGTAGAGAACTGAGACAGATAAAGAGTTTGAAAAAAAAAACAATCTCTAATAAGTTATAAATGTATTGTAAACACCTTATATTATCTATTCTGAAGAACAATACTTTACACAGTTACCAAAAGTAAATGTGATGGCTTAATTTGTACAAATCTGATGCAAATATTTTCATTAAATAATTGCTGGAAATGTTTCATAGCACAATAAAATAATGCAGTATGTTATAAATTGCTATAAGGCTACTAACTGCATGACAGCTTGATTGCTCAATATTTTTTCCATTTCACTTTTTGCTAAGGCTTGGCTTACCATTACTTCCCTATACCCATGACATCGATGAAAGGTAACATTTTAAACAGAATTTACCAGAATCATCTGATGCCGTCTAGCTCTTTCTTGCATTAAGTCTTGCTCTTCATTTTCCTGTCTCATATCTTAAACCAGTCGAACAATCAACCCATATCTGCTATCAAACAGCTCACTAGAAAAGCACTGAAACTAATGTTATCACTAGCGTTTGTTACATTATCACTCATGAACATAAAAACGTGTTTTGCTCCCACAACTTTCCAGATTCTCAGAGAGAGAGAGCTTGAGGTTGAGTAAGGTGTTGCGAACTCTTGCTTTTGCATACCCCTACGTGTTTGACAACATTCCTCTCTTCTACAGGGTAAGTTTCTGTTTGCGGTTGCCCCACTGCCTGTACTGCTGCAAAGTCAATGATCAAAAACGAGGGTGAAAAGTCTAATGTCTGAAAGAAAGCTGGTATGCAGTAAAGAAATTAGTTTATACATTATTTTTATTTGTTTATCAATGGAAACACAACAGACAATTAACAGCTACTTTTAGGTTCTTGAGCTAGGGCTATGTGTTTGTGAAACAGTTTTTATTGGTTAAAATATAGAATGGAGTCAATCATTTGATATTTTAATCATATTAATATTTTATCAGATGTGAAAATTATTTTCTAAATAACAAAACTCAGAGTTCCACAAATGTTTATAAGAGTTACTGAAGATTACTTAATGAATAATGCACCACTTCTTAATGTGACCACTATTGTTTTCTTGTGTTTGTCCAGTTATTTCTGTGTGTAGGTGAGGGTTGCACTGATAATGAGGCAAACTCTGTTCATGTTCAACATACACTGTTTGCATTTCTTACCGGTTTCCTCTTTGCCACACATTTACCTGAGAGACTGGCACCTGGATGCTTCGACTACATAGGTGAGTAATGGCTCATATACAGCCATTAGCTGCTTCTTTAAAAGCATCACTATGTGATTATTTAATACTTTTCTGAGTATGTTTTTCACTGTTTCATAATGCAAACATAATCTGATTTATAAATGAATATATTGGATATTAATTTGATAGAAATATATACATTATATACAATAAACATTTAAATTAGTTCTGATACGTAATGGGCATTTACTGTAGCCTCATATGAAATGTTTCACATGAATTTAATGACAAAAAATTTTTAAGGAAGCACATCTTAAACACCCAAAAAATATTGATCAAAAAATATCTTGTAGCTGTTTGTGTAACATCTTGTCTGATAAGATTTATTCATTCAGTCAGTTTTTGAAAGCAGCATATGTTTTGGCAGTTGAGGGGAAGAATAAAACTATAAGCTTAAGCAGCAGTTTAAAAAAACGTAAATTACTCCATAAATGTTATTTTTTATGACATTTATGATTCCATTTCTTCAAAGCATAGCCAAAAATTTAGCAATTAGCAATAAAATGAGAAATTAGCGCTGTAGTCCTTAAATAATTGCTTGCTTAAATCTTAATGCTCACTTTAATTTGTTTTACATCATTGTACTGCATGTGACATTAGGATAGAAATCTCAGGAGTTTCAGACACAGCCTGTTCTGCTCAACGCCTTCATTCTCTTGTGTTCTCATGTGAATGGCTCTCTTCTGACCCCTACAGGCCACAGTCATCAGCTGTTTCATGTGTGTGGCATCATTGGGACACACTTCCAAATGAAGGCCATAGAAACCGACATGGTGTTAAGACGGTCACAGCTGCTGATCACTGCTCCAGACATCACCTTTAACAACACGCTTGGAGTGGCTCTAGTGTGTGTCTGTATGAGTCTTGGGATCATATATCTTTTTAGTCTACCTCTGCTCTACAGATCCTCAACCAACAAAGAAAGAAATAAATAGGAACATTTTAAACAGAGGGGGTCTGAGAAAGATTGATTGCAGTCTTGCACAAGTATTCAGATTACGAAAGTTATTATGGGAATGTATCTAGGACATCCTTACTAGATAATATGTTATATAAATGCATTATATCTTTACCCCGAAGGTTTGTGAGTTAACTGAAACTATGCAACCTGAGACAGTGAGTAATGAGTGACTGAATGCGTTACTGTTTCTCAGGGGAGAGTAAGTAGTAGCACTGACTGTTAATCTCAGAACATTGTAAGTTACTGGGAGGGTGTGTTCTACACAGTACCGTTTCTTTTATGATGTATAGACAAACACCCTTATATACTCACCTAAAGGGTGGACCTCAGCCAATCAACAAACAGCATCAATCCATTGTGTAAATATCAGTTCATATTAAACTGTATGCGCAGTCTGCCAAAGTCCACAGTGACAACAATGATTTATATTACATATTTCCTCTGTCGAAACTGCACAATAATTCATACAATAACAATAGAGATGTATTTTTCATGCTTCTGTTCACACCCATTGATTATGTAACACAAACTAAAACTATTTATTATTATTTTCAGAATTCTTTATAATAAATATATTTATTTCTACAAACGTCTTCTGATTTTTATTCCTGTCTAGACCTGACCTGAGTATCATTTACGAATGAAGATTTTAGTTGCTATTTTATCTGCTGTATACTGCCATCTATAGCCTGGTGGCAGAAAGACAATTTTTAAAAAGTAATATCTAAGCAAAAACCCATGCTAACCAACATTTAACACATTTAAACCTCCCGTGTTTATTTTATTTATTTTTTTTGTTTAAGTAGTTTGTTTAAGATGTTTTTTGCGATGTTTTAAGTAGTTACTTAAGGTCTTAATGTTGTCCAAACCAATAACCTCAAACAACAAACAATTATTAAAATGTCATATACATTCATTTAAATATTTCATTTAAGTATTAAATGTCCCAAAACAGTAATACATTTGTTTTTTTAAACCATTCTTCATCACTGACCGTCTGAATTAAACAGGATGACATAATTTTTTTGTTATTATTATTATCATCTTTTTGCTGTCGCTGCTAAGTGGCCTTTGAAAAGCGCCTGGAAGTTTCACGTTTGTGACAACAACCTCGGAAGCTCCTCGCTTAATGTGTCACTTGATGAAAGTATCGAAAAACACAACAAACAACATCTTCATCCCAAGGCAAGACAATTTTGATGTGTTGAATGTAGTGGGACAGATGCAGTTCTGCTGATAATGTAGAAATTAAACAATTCGTAAATGATCAAAAATTGAACTTTAGCTTTTGAAAAAACGCTTAGGTCACAGCTAGTCAGGGTTCTTGGGGAGAACATTTTACTGCAAACTATTGTGCAGCATTAATGTAACTACAATTTAACGTTTCTGTTCAAAAAGCCAGTTTACTCTGCTTAATCCTCCACTTATTTGCTGTATCTGCACGATAGACACAAGTGATTTATTCCATCAGGTGCGGATGTAAACAATGACGTCATCGTCAAAAGACTGTAAAGTTTTTTGTTTTCTTAAAGATAAGATTTGGTTGAGAACAAAATGCAATTGCAATGTTAAGGTTATGAATCAAAATTCAAAACTCACTTGCTATTTACAGCTCTATAAGTCAATCTAATTTAGTAACCGCATTCTCACGTGGAAAGCTATTTCAGAGCAGATGAAACACTTGCACTGACATACTGACCCACTGTCTCATGAACTGCATCTCTCTCTCCCCGTTGTGTGTGCGCGTGCTTGTGTTTTATTTCCTCCCCCATCTTTCATCACATGGTTTACTGTGCACACACAGTGTCTGATGTTTGCTTAGCATTATGTTTTGTTAGCAGATGATGAAAAATGTCAAAGCAAATTATAAAGCTTAAACACACAGGGTGACAAAAGCACATACATGACAGAATATTTTAGTGGCCCGCTGAGAAAGTCTCGTTGGTGAAGATTATTAACATCTTATTTTTGATGTAATATTTACATCACATCAGCAGGGGGCAGCATCGGGCCATGTTTGCTGTGTAGCTTTATGTCTTCTACAGAATTAAAATCTATTGATCTATTGTTTTATTGTTGAGTATTTATATTCTATTGTGTAGCATTTTTCATGTGATACACAGTGTAAAAATTATTAACATTAAAAGTGTCCACTGTAAATTTAGCTTTAAATGTAAAAACATTTTCTTTCTCTGTAAGATCATATTTTTATTTCCTTTTTGCCTGTTCCTAGGTGTTTAAGGCATCATAATTCTTCTTTAAAGCCCTCATTTATGACATGTAGGAACTGACATCCTGTCATGTTTGATCAGTTTGTGGAGGGCGTGAACAGGGAAACAGCTGTCAGTTCCTCCTCTGCTCTGTAGTCTCGCTGTTCCAAGACCTCCTTGTAATAATATTGACCTTCCCTGTACTGTTTACTCAGCCTGCCTTTAAACACAGCACCAGCAAATATCACACAGGCCTGCCGCTGTCAGCAGCACCATTTCACTCTAACACTCACTAATTACTGCCTAAATACCTTCTTATCTCCCTGTGCTGCCTGTTTGTGTTGGAGCATGGCACACACATTTGGGTACTTAAACATCCATTGAAGCATTGTGATAAATATGACTGATTAACGCTTCTGTGTCCGCCAGCTGGACGTTCATTTTTAGTGTATTTGGGGTTTTAGGAGCGGAAGACAACAGACAAATGCTTAACAATGTGGTGGAAGATGTTTCAAAACACCAATGGTAATTAAGTACTTAGAAGACATTATGCAGTGTCATTGTACAGTGTTAAAATGAGTGAGCTTATTTTACTGTTAATTATTTTGATTTATATTATTAATTGTTTTGGCTTGACCTGTTTGCTTTGTCCTGATTAGCACAATAACAAACAGCAGACAAAAGTCATTTAGGTCATTTACATTCCACTAGACTATATATTGGAAGCTCTGCAGTGCTGTTAGTTTTGACAATCTGTGTTTGTGTGTGTTGATAGATTCGGTTTGCCTGTGTTTGTTTAGCCCTTAGCTCACTGCTCGTATAAAAGTCTATGACTCAGCAGTGATAGAAAATACCCCCACACACACTACCCCACCCTAAATCCTTCCTTCTTTCTGTTTCTCCTAATTAAACACTTTGTGTTTGTACAGCCGGCATGATGTTTTCAAAGTACACAAGCAGGTTTTGAAGCTTTTGTTGGCCTGCCTCGCATTCTGTCTTCTCATTCAGAGACGGTGTTCACCTGTTAAATAAAACACATCCCATGAGTGATTGGTGCAATGATTCTCTCTCAGGCTTCATCAGGGTAACACTGTCACAGCTGGGCCGGCATGGGAAACAGAACAGGTGTGTGTGTGTGTGTAAACAACAGTTAGGAATATGACTGTAATGTAGCTTTTACATTTTTTAAGGAGAATTTACTATAGTTCATAGGACATTACATCTGGCCACATGTCTGTGCAAACATGTCCATGTGAAAATGGAGAAACATGTGCCAATTGCTTTTGACAGTACACATTGTTTTGAGGAAGCTTCATTTTTGAGAAAATTCATGTGTTTCTGTTTTAACCTCTTGTAAACAAGCCAGAGAAAAACTCTGAAGAGAAAGAGAGAAGAGAAAGAAGCTCAGCTGGGTTCATTCACCTCTGACATGCCAAAATTTAAACATAAACCAAAATGCAGGAAAGGAATGAGGGCAGTGGTCAGTGAAGTGTACTATATGTGTGAGATATATAAAGGAACAGTATGCATGAATTACTTACATGTACATCAGACTCAGAGTGATGCATTTCAACCAACAGTTTGCTTGTTAGTCCCACAGAGTTTATGTGTGAATAAGTGTGAATGTGTATTTGAGGATATATTTCTTGGCAGAGTTTCTTGGCAGAGTTTTTGCAGATCAGGATGAAGTGTGCTTCATGAAACCCCACCTTTCGTTTTCATCTCTGACCTACAGGTGGCAGCACTGACTGCCATTTCTACACCCCAGTCACGAGCAGCTGTGACTGTTTAGCGGGCAGGAAACCACCAAAAGCAGATAATTCTCCATTTATAACTTCTGGTTCAGTCTGTTTATTTTCTTGTTGAGTGAGCCAATGCTGGCTGTTTCATTAGCTGGCATGTGTTGACCATGGGCCGTTGTGTGCTGTTCTCTGTGTTGATTGCTGGATATTAAATATCCTTGAGGTAATATCATCCAGGCCTCTCTTTCTTTCCATAGCCATTTATCTAGTGAGGCAAACCACAAGTCTTATTTTAACTGCCTCTGAAAGGGTTTGGTTTAAGTGGCTTGTAAAAAAGAAGGAAAAGCATGAAAACTTTGGGGTTTTCGAGGCTAACCATAATAGGGTGAGCCACCAAATATACCAATTAGCCAGCAATGCTACTGTCAAAGGGACATAGGGACAGAGGGGCTGTGTGAGAGAAATACACAGTAACCAGACACAGACCACACAGGGAAGCAGAGCAGTATGCGAGATTTAAACAGAAATCCAAATTAGATGAAAAAAAATAATCTGACATTATTTAAAACATATATGAGGGCTGCCTAACATAACAGTCAGATGACAAATGAATCAAAGGCTTGTCTTTAGTATATCACAGGAACCAAAATATTGAGGCTGTTTATAGTTACTCATGATGACACATTAGAGTTATAACAGTCGATCTGGTCCCCAAAACTCAACTGAACACAAATGACACGGCTACGTCATTTTTAATCTGTATTCATTGTAGTATTCTATTAATAAAAAAGACCCATATGCAGTGGACTACATGAGGTTCCCTTCTCTGTGGAGAATATTAAAGAGTTATTAAATTAATCTTTGCTTAGTGGTGCGTGTTATTGTGCTGGACAGATTTGTGGTGAATGAAGCTGTTAGGCTTTTGCTAAGCCGATTTATTAAGGTCACCTAGAATCTCAAAATAAACCTCATGACCTGTTTATTTTAAAGAATTAAACTAAACATTTATTGAAATCTTTTATTACCCCCTTTTTAAACTTCTTAAGTCATTGTCTAATCATCACTTATATATTCTATGATATAAGCACAGTTCTTCACAGTAACACTAATATGTTATCACTGGCAATTAAAACTAAACTAAGCTTTTGTAAAGTAATTCATGTTAATTTACAAGGTAACAAAACATATTTTTGTGTAAAAGGATAAAAAAACCCAACACATTTATTGATGTCGTTCTAAGTAATTAGTTTGCTTAAATTAAAGGCAAACCTAAAGACTGCATGCATATTAACTTATATTTATTGTAACAAACTAGTTACATATGTTTGGGATTGTTAGTTCCGTACACTTACATAAAGGAGCAATAAACTGTAAAAAGGTGACTTTTGAAAGTGAGTTTTTTCAGTAATTTAAAACTTTAAAACTGATGTGTAGTCTAATCACATGCGTTCACACAGTGCAGTTATTACAACAACACAGAGTAGTGTGAGGAGCAGCCATTATGTGGCAGAACTCTGGGGCTTCATCAGAGGTGCTGACTGATGAATGGAGGCTCTGTGTAGATTACACTCGCTCCTGACTGGAGTTTAAAGCTTTCCCTGACAGGAGTGCTGAAATCTGTGTACCGAGCTTTATGTTTATCTGAGATGTGGGAAAGTCCAGTTAGAGAAGCTTTGTAGACAAGAAGTTGCCATTATCTTAATGTAATCTTTGTAGGAAACTTTCACAAACGTCCTCTTATGGGAAACATTTTGTCAGGATGCAGTGATGATTTTGATGCTATGACAACTGATGGATACTAAGATTCATTTGGAGGATGGTCACCCTAAAATAAGTAATGCACCATATGTATATATTAATTCTAGATCATCTCATAAATGTGACAAACTCCAGGCTTGACACACATATGGCAGCTGTGATGGATTTGTGTTTCCTGATGACTGAGAAGAGCTGTTTCCAATAGTAAAAGTCATATCTATGTGGACAGACATGTTTTCCCCTCATATCATAACTGAGCTTCTGGCCTCAGAGTACCCTGCACTGAGTTTGTAGCTTATGTCAGGACCAATAGTGCTGGTGGAGAGAGTGAAAGCACACAAGGACACAGTCACTGGTTAGAACTCACTCATCCAGTCCTGGAACAAGAGTATGCCAAAAGTATAAACACTTAATCCAGTGTGAGATTTTTAGGCCCCAATGGGTCAGCAGTTTAGCTCTTTATATTCTCCGCTCTATCATCCTATAAACAAAGTCGGCTTCTAGTTACTCCTGTGAAATTGTTTTATAGGGAACATGCATGATTGAATATTCATTATGGTAAACTAGGCACTTTCTTTGTATATAAAGCCATATTAGATTTCGCTGGCAGGCTGCCTAAACCACATGAGATGGATTCATTTTTTACAAAAAGTCCCTCAAACTCTTTAGCAGCCCTTTTCTCTAAGGTTTATTTGTTTTTGTACTGATGTAAATGACGACTTGTTGATATTTTCCTGTCTAACCTCTCTGCCTCCCCCTGTTTTCTTCCTCTTCTCTCTCTGTTTCTTGGCCTAGGAACACATGGATCTTTTCAGTAAGGGGAAATGTCGGAATTTGCGGTAGGCATGGGAAAAATAAACAATCGCGTCGGTCAGTTCAGCAGCAAAGGTCCAGCACTCAGTGTCTAGAGGTTGGGGGGAGTGAACGCTAACACATTTTTTTCAACCAGAGCCAGCTTCCTTAAAAATATTTATACGTTATTTTTCCTTGCAAAAGCAAGCAAAATATTACCTCTAATACCACAGGGAAAATAAACCCCTTTAGCACTGAAGAAACAGAGCATTCATGGCTGTTTTTTCTCAAAAGACAGCACACACGCCTTTAAAATAGACCTAGCCGTGTTAAAAAACCTTACAAACCTCACTTTGATTTCGAAAGCAGGTGGATATTACTTACAGTCAGAACCACCACAAAACTACAGCAACCTTGTTGTACTGCCAGGTTAAAATATTGTACATCTGTTTTCTATTTAAACAGCCAGCAAACACATCGTCAGTTTAGTGTTCCAACACAACATCCTAACATCTGTGTCCTGGCAGAACTGCAAGGTCAGACTGATCTGAGACCTGCTGTAGTGTGAGGAACGCACCGAATTCTTCTCTAAACAGAACACTTCAGAGAAAGGATACTTTATTAGACCTTTGAGAGAGATAGAACAGAATTATTGTGTAGGGCAATAGTTATTGGATAGCAAAAAAATGTCTTATGAAGCTTGTTGTTGTAGGTGAGATGTGAGAGGTTATTTTATAAGCTCTGAATGAGCCTGAGTTTCTCAAGCAGGTCTCAGTAAAGTCCTTACAGAATCCAGTTATTCACATCACTGGTTTGAGCTGGCGGTTAAGCAGACCACACACCATGTCTGTGAGAGCAATCACATGACCCAGGGACCAACCGCAGTCACAGACACTCAAAACACATGGAGGAAGGAGAGGGAGAGAGAAACTATGAGGGGAAGGCCAGCCATCAAAAATCTGAAAATCTGTATTCATGTCCTTCTTCGGTATGTGGAAAGTTCATTTCCAGACTTGACAGACTAAATTATTTTGCTAAAGCCATCAATACTTAAAATAAATATAATGAAATAAAAATAATGAAATAAATGTGAAATTTAGGCTTATTTACATATTTAAAAAGCTCTTTGCTGGTGAATGTGGCCAATAGAAATAGCTTTGTGTTGTTTTTGCTGCATCTTGCACTTATCAGCCCATACATTCTGTACCTATGACAAATAATCTCACAGGGAGAAATATATAATATATATGTAATATATATAATAATATATACAGACATTAATACATACTTATTTATGCAAATAAGCTCAATTTAAAAAAGACATTCCTATAGAAAATGATCAACCTCTTTTGTGTGTGCATGTGTTCCACAATGTAACTAGCAAGCTAACTTAAGAACTGAGTAATATTATGGTCTGGTATACAAGATCAAGTGCTGATTTCATACAGATGTGTGATGTGTGTGTTTAACACGTGTGATGACATCATGTTGTAGATGAAGTGGGAAATATGTTTTGATATTTTCCCCTATTTTACCCATTTTGCAGGTTTTATCCATACCACAAGTTCCATCTTTGTTTAATCCACCATGACTTTGGGTTTGCCCATAGCATGTTTTTATTGGCCCATTATCTAAGTAATGCTGTCCGTCATTTTATAATTGGACACTTATGTGAAACTTACTCAGGTTACAGAATTTAACTGGAACATAGTATAAAATAATCCTTTTCGTTATATTTTCTGTGTCTGAATGGCCTAAATGATACATTGGGTTAAACGTGTTTGTGTGTGATTGTGCACACATGCAAAAGTGTGCATGTGACTGTGGGTAAAATTGATGTGGCTCATTAAGTTTCCATTCTCAAATCACTGAGCACAAATCTCTAGAACAAGGTCATGCTGTAGGTTACATACAGTCTGTTGCACTCCATAAATAGCGCATGTTTACCTCATGCTTTCACATAATAAATCCCGCACAATAAAACTCTCATATAAAGTGTCTGTACAATAAAAAGTAAGTGTTAATTAACCTGACTGAATTATGTTTTTAGATGTTATGGTTTCAGTTTGTAGTAGACTTTGATTTGCTACTGCAGACTGTTGTAAGGTGACAATAATTGTTAAATGCCTAAAGAGAACTGTTTGTTGGCATTCTTGTTCATCACAATGACAGTTAAAATCAGCCCAAAAATAGGCAACCTGGATGCTGCCGTGGGCATTATTTTAAAACTAGTTACACAAATCATAAATGCCATCTTTGATCACACATTGATCTATATTAGATGTCCTTGCAGCAGACAGAGAAAAACATCAGGCTTTTAAGAGCTAGCAAAGGGGCTACTGTAATATAATTTTTGCATTTTATATGCATGCAAAATAATACATGACTACTTTGGTTGTAAATGAAGAAAGATGCTGTTTGCTGGCACAATGGTGTCAATAAGATATCAGCAAGGGCTAACTGCTGAAGCTAAGCAGCCGAACTCTGACCCACTGGGTAAAACACAATCTAGGACCCTCAAATCAAACAAATGCAGACATTTAGAAAGTAAGCAATCAACACACAAGATAATTGTCTTCTGTTCAGCATAATTAGTCTTGGGAGCAAAAGCAGTTCGAGCTTATTAAGTGATTAAATGAACTCAGGTAAAGCTCAACTTGTTTCCTCAGAAGTAAATACATGAGCACATGTCTTTGAGTAGCAGACAAATTCTGCCAATTATTGGAGTTAAACCACATTTCATTTGGAGCCATTAAATTACAGTGTGCGCAATAAAATTATACTTGCTAGCGAAACATCACCTTTCTGCTTGAATTCACTACGTTAATTAGCTACTGCTTGGATTTTTAAAAAATGAATTATTGCTCTGCTTTATCTAAGATGTGGGTGAATGAGTATTATGGGATGGTTACGTGCAAAACAAGGGGACCGGTTCGAGAAAATTGAAAGAGTTTTCTATTATAATAGTGCACAATATCCTCCTATTCAAAATGCAAATGGACAGGAAGTGACATAAGCATTTTCCCTTCTGTTTTTTATGTGTCTGTTACTACTGTCTAAATGATATTTGCCACCATTTTCAATCTAGGTTCAGTCTACCCAGCTAACAATTTTAGGTTGTAAGAATGTTTCCCTAATGTTTCCATTAGGTAACAAAAACATTTAAAAGTTTTAAACGTTCTACGAACGTTCTAAGAACTTCAAAACTTACAGTTTTTTTAGACATTGTATTAACGTTATTGCTTGGTTATAAACTTTTTTAAGACTCCTAAAGACATTTTTAAAATGTTCCACTAACAATTTAAGAATAAGTTGTAAAATATATTATATATAATGTTCCATATTTGTGTCATCATTTATAAATGTGTCATCATTTATAAATGTATAACCTCTATGGGACATGTAAAAACCAAAGTAAAATATTTCCAGTGTTTCTCTTTTAAATTTGCCATTTCAAAAGCCGTGTGATGAGACAGACCACAGACCTGTGTGAAAGTGTGGGTGTATTTCTGAGCTTGTGTGTGAGTGTGGGCTTGTGTGCATCAGGGGGTTTCACAGCAGGTTGCCCACTGTCAGGTCTGACCTTTTGAGCGGCCAGCTCTCATCTATCGGGATCTTAACTTTCACCGTGGACTCAAACACTCACAGGAGAGCAGTCACTGACATTAAAACTCAATTAGGGTCCCACGCACTAAATAATGCAGCAGGAAAGTGCATTACCCACATGCTCTATGCCCACAGCAAGACTACAGCTCTACATCTCAATATGTCAAAAGCTTCCCTAAAGAAAGTGCATTTGCATACAGTATGTGTGAGCAAGTGATACATGAGTGTGTGTGAGGACAATACAGAGGAGGCAGGTACACAAAAACGCACAATCTCTCTCAATTAGGCCGTTGTCATTTAGTGAAAGAAGATTATTCCCTCCTCACCGCTCTACTCAGAGTAATTGTAACCAATCACCACACTCGTCTTACTGCGAGCTCATGTTTTGGGTTTGGTAATCCTATACGAGAAGCATTGTTACACTAACCCTGATAAAAGTTGTAATTGACAGTTGTAAAATCTCCCAGTTTACCCAAAATTTACTCACAAACTGTCAGCATTGTTTATAGATATACATATTAAAATAGACATACACTATGTTATGTTTTTAATTGTTATTGAGTTGGATATATAATAGATATATAGAACATATATTCATAAATGTTTAAGAATTTTTAAATAGTAAATAACTGTGATAATGTACACATCAATTTTCAATGTGCCCATTAATTATATTGATGAGTTATGAAAATGATGAGGTAGAATTTAATAATGAGGTATGAGGTAGAATTTCAAAAACAAATTCAACACCAATATTGAATTTCACAACACTACATAAAATTAGAAACTTTTTGTGTTTCTAAATAATCTGCTAACAACTTCAGAATAACATTTCTAATATATATTTTGAACATTAAAAAGAAAATTTTTAATAGCTTTGACAAAATGAAACATTTGAAAAATGTTAGCTAATGTTCTGAGAATGTTCCCTGTTAGCCAGTTAGTACCGTGTTTCATTTAATTTCTCAGTAGAAGGTGCTCAAGCAAAGCACATTATAGTTTAACAACTATTCAGAGAGAGTATTTAGACTGTTGCAGAGGTGGTTGTATGACTGATTGGATAATTAAAATGATTCTCGGCTAATTTTTCCTGGAGGAAATACGCACATCAGAGGTCTTACCTGCCTCTTGCCAATATTAGAAGTTTGGTATGGTATTGCTGGGAATCGTATTAACCTGTTTTCAGCAGCAGACAGAGCACAATTCACAGCAAATAGATTAGAGCTGCTATCCGTCTTTTACACAAAGCACTGACCGTGTACAGCTTCAAAATGTGTTAATCTGTCTTTGTTTGCTAAGCTGTCCCACCGTGCACCCTGCTCCATGCCAAAGAGTGTTCAGCTTGCTTTAATACCCACACAGCCATGAAACAAACGATTGTGTTTTTTTCTGGCATCGGGCCTGAGCTGATTTCTGTGGATAAACAATTCTATACTTAAGGGCTTGTAGTTATTCCCTGCACTTCAGACTCATGACGTCATTATTTCTGACACAAATGTCGTGCAGGATGGTTGTGGTAGTAAATTGTGAAAGATAAAGACATTTGGAATGATTTTTGCAAGTTCCTTTTTGTTGAGGGTGACAGTGTTGCCAAAAACTATACAAATGAAGGGTTTTCCCTGTGAATGCTGGGAGGCAATCTTGCAGGATAGTCATTACAGAGAAAGTAGTGCTGGCTATTCTCTCTTTCTCTCTGCTCTCATTCTCTCTTAGGCACATTTAGCCACAGTCATGGTTTAGATAGTCCTAGTATGGACCCTCACTGGCTGTAGTTTCTCTGTGTTTGTCACATACCACTGTCTTTTGCCCCCCTCAGAACTCCTGCCTGAATCTTTGACAAATAAATTATACTTCTCTACAAATTGCCCCCACATCACAAATACTAAAATCCTCTCTGGAATCATAAAAGAAAATCCAGAACACACACGGACAAGTTTCACACGTGTCCTCTTTTCCAATGTCTTATTTAAGCTTTGTTTGTGCAGCCGGCTTGAACTGGCTTTCTGGCATCGCTGTTGCTGCAGTGGCCCTCTCCAGCCACAAGCAAAACGTTTCATGTGATTCCTCTTTGAAGCTCTCCCAGGTATCTTCACGCTAACTGCTCCAAACAGTGGCCCTCAACCTGCTCTCCACAAAGCCCTCTCAGCTTTCATGTTGTCAAATCCTGTGTTACTGGCCCTCTTATCATTTGGCAAATAACTGTTATAGTCTACCAGAAAATTTGTGCAATGTAACTGAAGCACTGCTTAATCATTTGGGGATTTTTTTTGGCTCAAGCATCTGTGCTGGATGCTTACCGTGGAGCCTGTGCAGTGTGTGGATTAGAGAGTTCTTAGAAATCCCCCGCTGATTATGTTTGGAGTGTGTTTGTGCTTTAATAACTGAATAGGTGACTCATTTATCTGTGAAAAAGAACAAATCATCATATTTCCGTCGATGTGGATCAAAAGGTAGATAAAAAGCTTTTGCACACAAAGCAACCTCAGTCAGCTTAAAAATGACCCCGTTTACAACAGTTGTATAGACCGACTGAGCTCAGGATTGAGTGTGTAAGTGAGATAAGAATGTACGACAGGGAGGAAGAGAGAGAGAATGAGCATATGATAACTAACAGCGTTCACTCTAACTGAGCTTTGCTCCAAGTTTATCAGTTATTACAAAACATTACACAGCTTGTACAAACAACGTTTATGGTTTGTCATACAATGAAAGTTTCTGTTTATTGTATGATAAAAACTATTAAATAGTAAATGAATACTCAATAGTCCAGGTAATGAAGACAAAACAATTTGTAAATATTTAAAAGCATTTGTTTTTTTATATTTAGACTTAGGAGTTAGAATATTTTAGGTGCAAATACATTAACAATATGTTTTCCAAGAAAACATTGGTTACAATGTTGTAGCAATGTTGCATAAATAGAGCATATTTAGATAGGATAAAACTGTTTCCGGCAGCCTTGAATTACAAATGTTCATTTTTAATGATTTGCACTTGAGAGTAACTTTAATAAGAACACTTACCTCATCCAGCACTCAGTGTCTGGTAATGGCCTGTAGCTTTCGCTCTGAACACATTTACTGTACAGTGGGGTCTTGTTTTCTCACTACAAATTAAATTAACAGCAAACAATTTATGTAATATGTTGAATTTCTTAGTTTTTGGTAGTCTGCCTACAAGTTAATTATAAATTCTATAAATTCAGCATGGAGTGACATGGATTGTGCAAAACCTGATGATTCATGTTATCCCAGCCAGATGTGAAAATATTTCACAAAGCATCTTGTGTGCTTCAAGAAATGAAAGGAAATCTGATCTTTAATCCAAGAAGTTACCACGGTCAATGTTAATAATATAAAATATTTGAACTAGTGAATAAGTGACCTAGACATCATTTCCTTGAACGTATATACTTAACATACATACTTAAACTCATCGTTAATCATGTGCTTAATATCTCTCATTTATTTTACTTTATTGTACTTTTTTAAGTGTTTTCAAAATCATGAACTTCTGTTTATTTCCAGGTTTAAAACAGATTTGGGAATTGCAAATTTTTAGTATTAAACATTTGGGTCTCTGTTTAGGAATTACACCTAGTTCTCACACACCTCCACAACTGTCTGACCACGGGTCCTCTCATATTTATGGTTAACACATCTCAGTGAAATTACATCATAAAGATAAATATAAATGTACCCAGTACGCCTTCAGACAGAGAGTGTTTCCACAGTTTATTAATAAGCCCAGCACTGGTAAACAGACAGACAGAAGGAGAGAACAGAGAAAAGGAAGTTTGATGTTTTGGCTGTCTGGCAGAATGTGTTCTGTTGCTGTATGCAGATGTGATTTATCTGAAGGGATTAATGCAGGTTTAAGGGTCTTCAAACTGGTTTCCATCACCAATAGCATTAGAGGACCATAAATTCCAGCACAGAGGGAATTCTGGGAGTCTGAGGCTATTTCTTCTTAGTGGTTGCAGATATGAACGTAGTTGATTTATGCTTCATTCAGGCTGCCCTCAGAAACATGACTTCTTTGTCAGAGACCTTTGTCAGAATTACATCCTTTTACACAGGAAACTTTTATACTGTATAATCATATGGAAGATGCACAGCAGTGACTCACAGCAGTTGCAATTGTGTTGGAATTACTATAATTACTAGATGACAACTTTGCTCTTACTAGATTGTCTAGCATTCTGAGCTGTTTTCAGCTTTGTTTCTATGGTGACGCTCATAGCACCTATTTGATCCATGTTGGCCTTTGTTGTTGGTGACAGCACAATTCTTAAGTACTATTAAATTACTTCTGTTAAGTTCTTTTGCATTAACTTGAGCACAGAAAGAGCAGCAACCTCACATATAAAATTCAATATGTAAGGATAGATACCTAATTAGCTTTAACTGTTCTTTTCTAGGTTGACAATGTCACAGTGGTCTTGCAGGACAGAAGAAGCTTAAAAAAAATTCAGAGCTTCCAGCTTGAACCTGTAATTCAGAGTTTTAAAACATATGAAATGAGTTTTACTACCAGGCTTCCTTTAGTCAGCTAATTACAGTAATTCCAAGTCCAATGAAGACAGCATTAGTGTAATAAATGTATGCCCCACATTTTGTGTTTGTGTGTGTGTGTTTGGGGAGATGTGCTTTTGGCAGAGGGTGCACAGGGTCTGTTTGATCAGCAGCAGTAGAGCCAGCTGCTGTTTGGAGAGAAGGGAAGACCCTCTCTCTGGCTGCTTGGTTCCCCTCAGAGTCTCGTTTTCACTTTCCCTCTCATTCTCCTGTATTCCACTACCTGCCTTACCTCAATCAATACCTACATCAAAGGGCCAGGAGGAAGTTGCCACATTCTTTGAAGTTGTTTGCACAGCACAGGGTTTGCAGAGCTAACACCAGGATGAGAAAACTCCTCCAATAACCCTGTTTACACAAGGCTCTTCATGTTTGCCAAATCACCTAGTGGATTCTAATGGAGAGCAGACTTCACCTTTAGTTCTCTGTTCTCCTCTTCATCATTTTTTTTCTCCCAAGAATCCATAAAGCAATCAATAAGGCCTCATGCTGTGCCAACCTGATGTGTTCTGCCTATGCTGTGTGCTGCCAACACTAATATTGTCTAGCATTTAATTGGCAGGCGCTTGTTGAAAACACTAAAAGGACAAGCTGAGTTGTTCAGTGGAGACACAATGAGGACTGAAAGTTTGTTTCCACTGCAGCTGAACTGAATAATTGCTGTATGGGGCTTACAGAAGAGGCAAAAAATGTAATCAGTGTTGTTGCATTTTATCAGTTCAGGCTTTCCTATGGACCTTCAAGGATGAAAATGAGAGGAATTTGGACTAGATGACTGGTTTTATTTTACGATCATTACAATCAGTTTGTTCAGATAAGAACTATTATGTGCGTCAGCAGTTTTAAGATAACTAAGTAACATTAAAGAATTCGATAACTAATGGAGTAGTATTTCTGTAACAAACAGTCAAGAAGACATTAAATGTTTTCTCTCCAGGAGATGGCAGTACTGTCTGTCAGAGATAATTCTCTCTCCCACACACACACACACACACACACACACACACACACACACACAAACACACACACACACACAAACACACACACACATCTACTGGTCTTCATCCTGGTATTTATTCTAACCAGATAAAGTGCTTATAGCCTTATTAACACAAAGAAACAACTTGCTAAACACACTATCCGCACCACTGATATGCAGTAGCTGATAAAATACTGATTGTAGTGTTTGTGTAAATTTATGGCAGCAGTACAGTAAAGAACTGTGCTGTACAGTTCCTCTTGTTAGCCAATAAAATCATAAACTGTTTTCAAGTCTGCAGAAAATCATTTATAAAACACTTGCAAGGTTATTCCTCACCCCACCATTGAGTCCAAAAGTGATAACCCAAGACTTTTGAGGTCATGCAGGCTATAATATCAGTTCTCATAGCAGTTATAAAACCAGATAACGTACACACTAATTTCAACAGTTGACATTCAAATACTAGTGTGGTGAAGAAAATGTCACACGGAATCATTCTGAACACCTGCCTATTGTGACATCACTTCCTGTTGTGATTTGTTCCAGGAAGGGCTGTTATTCCAATGTAGGCCTAATTCTCATCAAATAGTTTTTTAAATGGCCAAACTCAATAGTGGCAGTGTTCGGCAGCAGTGTAAATATTGGCTCAGCACACACAGAGAGAGGAGTTGCTATGTGTGTTGCTGTGTGTTACTGTGTGTTAAGTGTACGCTCCTTGCAAACCCAGCAACAACAACAAAGATGGGTAAAAAAGTAGCTCAGATATTCTGCTTGCTTCCGCATAATGTGGTTCTGTGTTTGACAGAGAACAAAGGAGGAACATTCCTTTTTCCACAACTGTCAATTGTGTGCATTGGTTATTGTTAGCTTTACATTCCTGTTATTATCTGTGTTGTGTCAAAATGTCCTAGCTCATGTTCTGGCATACTTTACGAGAGATTCTGATCTTGAGGTTTCTTCGGGTCTTTGGCTTTATACTAAAGGAAGTTTATTTATTTATAAGATTTTTTTATAGGTAACTTGCAGTTAATACACACAAATTCAGAAATCCATATCAATTACTATTTCTAGTAATAAATGGAGGCTGCTTTTTTTTCCTTTACTTAAAATTTTTAAAATGTTTTTTATATTTAGAGACTGGCCAACTTCAAGTAATGTTTTCAATGAACCAAAAGAAAAAACACTAGTGTGATGAGGCTTGGTCTTAATGCCCCAATGTGCCACTCTTATCACCCCATGTTTGCTTATAAAACTAACCTGCATTTCCAGGTAAGAATTGTCTTGTCATGGTAACTGTTTGATAAGACACACAACAAAAGACGCACAAAGAAACTTGCCGGTTCCCAGCTAGGAAAATTATTGGACCAAACTGGACTTTGGTACTGTCCCTGCCACACTGAACAAAGAAAGAAAGAAAACAAGATAGCAGCTGTGAAATGTTTGAGGAGATCTTAATCTCTTCTTGTCTGAGGCGAAAAAGCAAAGAGAAGACAGACAGTGTGTTTAACCCTTTGCTTAACCGACTCTTTAGTAACATTGTTTATCTAAGCCTCAGCTGCTGTGAATGCATTCAGCCTTTTAGGTAAAAGACGCAGAGAGAGGGAGAGAGAAAGGGAGGGAGGGAGTCAATATATTTCAATAGTAATGTGAAGGATGTTTGTGCTTAGCAAGCACAGAGACAGAGTTATGGCCAAGGGCTTCTACCTTGCTCCTAACTGACAGCACATAAATAAACACAACAGCCTCAGTCAGGGAAACAGAGAGCTGTTGTTCGCACACTGCTGTCTGTTTTTAGTTTTTTTATCTGCATCCTCATTTCAACTAAAGGGATTCATACAAAGATTAATTTACACAAATTCAATTACACAATAACAGCTATCACTAAATACTCTTAATGGCAGTTTTAGTTGAAAACTTCCTTGTGAAATGTAGTGGAAAATCTAATCTAAACTAAACTCCCTTGACAGAATGAAAGTTATTAAGCCCTCAGCTTAGTTAACTGACCCAACTTGATTTTTTAATGAATGTTTCTGCTTTTACTGTGAATGATCCATCGGTTCCTGATTAAAGTGTTTTCAGAAATCGTTTACCAAAATAATTTGCTCTTCAGAAACAACTTTCATTTTTTGCTGATGTTACATAACCACTGTGCAGGCTATTAGATAATGTTAAACAACGGCCAAAAAGCTATTGAATATTTTGTTTCTGTATGATTAAAAATACATTCCAGTTCAGGAATAAAATAGGTTTTAAAGGGTTGACTTTGAAAATGTACCCTAACCTTTTCACAGCAGGATAGTTTATATGTCCGAGTGGCACCTTTCAGGACACAAGGCACAGTAAGAGAAGGCTCTGTTTTTGTTGGCTTTATCCTGGATCACTCTGCGTTTAAACACCAGCTATCCACATTTCCTCCTCCAGTGAGCAGAGGAAGTCATGAAATGTGGTTTTACTTGATTAATGAAGATCAGAGCATGCCTTTAACAGCATCACTGACCTAACGTAGATCTCTTTATCAGACAGTTTAATGGTGCTCTGTACCTCCTGCAGCCATAGCTTGTTCTGTTTGAAAAAAGGTTCCTTTGTGGAACTTTCTGACCAATTCTGACATTGTTAATTCTGCCAAGCTTTCCTAATGTTGAAGGTCAGGTGTGAGGAAACCAGCTTGTCATCTTAGCGAGGGAAGCTGTGACTGATCCATTCTGATGAAGTTGCATTGGGGAATTGATATAATTTGAGGGGGAAATTGAAGTTATGAGCATGAAATTACCCTTCATTAATCATGTACAGATTTTAGGGAGGAAATTCGTAAATGAATTCCCATTCCCCCTAATAACTCTCTGTCCACAGATGCAAACTGCCAAAAGAAACTACTTTGTAAATATTTCCTTGTCAACTTCAGTCATTTTAATGCAGGTGTTGTTTGACCATACTGTCTATTGGGAATAACTTAATCAGTTCTGCCCTGCACACTAGTTTTTGTTAAAATGAACCATTGGAATAAAATTATATACTAGATAATTTAAACGCAACAATAGTCAGAGCTAGTTTATTGTCAGAAACAAATAATTACATAAAATGTTTCCCTATTATCATGGTAGGAACAACAGTGTGACCAGTATTGTTTTAAGGGGAATTTGTTACTTCCTGCTATATGCATTATGGGTAAAAGGGAGTCCAAATTTTCCTGCATGTCTGTTTATGTATTTATAAATAAGTGTGCATTTGACAACGCGCATTGTGGCTCTAATGTAATGACACAAACAACATCATTTCACATGATGTGAATAAAAGACATACAGTCATAAGAGCACTTTGGATTAGCATGAACAGCTCTTTCACGCACTAAGGACATACAGAAAACATAATATGAACCAGACACAGAGAGAGCAAAGGAAACATAACAATGGGGCTATTAATTATGCAACACTGACATGGAATGAAAGTAGTGCAATTGCAGCCTGACATCACAGAAAAGATTGTGTGTTTAGTTAACCACGCTGCTGCCCAGACCTTGCATTAGTGATGAGACCGTAGGCCTCATGGACTGTACGTCCTTTTGGCCAAACTGTCAATCAAAGGTCTCTGACAACCAGAGGGAATTAAAGGAGCTGTGTATTCCAGAACTATCTACTGCATCTGGTAATGCTATCATGAATGTATTTTGACCTAATTATGGCAGCGTAGTGGTGTGTGTATATGTGTGTGTGTGTGTGTTTGTTTTTTGTGTGTCGATACAGGTGTGTGTGAAAGCAAGAGCCTGAGGCAGAGAAGCATGCTTTGTAAAAATAAAGCACAACTCTCAGCATGTCATTTATGGAATGTTGCACAAAGCAAAAAGGCCATAAAATGTGAGGTTGGGTAGTGATGAAACATGAATAATGTTTGCGTGTGCTTTTACATACGGGTGTGGGAGTATGGATGGTGGGTGTGTGATTAACACATTTTATTCTGTTGAACATTTAAACTGGTCTGACACACACGTTTACCTAACGTGTCTAAATAAAGACATACCATTATTTTTTTAAAGGTAATTATAATTATTATCAATGAATTCAAATAATATAATTAAAAAACATACCATTTATTAAACTATTTGCAATTTTAGAAGGAAAAATGTTTTTGACAGATTTAACAACTGTTTTGGGATAATTTTGTCCTCAAAGTATATACACACACAGACCACGGCTTGCTATCGGATGTCTCAGTGGTTGTACTCTTTGTAGGCTTATCTGAAGTTTCAAGGTAAACCTGAGACAATGATGTGGTGATCATGTGTTCCTGAGTAAACGATAGAGCACACAAACTCTTGCCTCCACTTCACCGTGCGTGTGTGTGTGCCTAAGTATGTCTGTCAAGACAACTGAGCTGACACAACCTCAAGAGGTGGATGGTTTCACAGGATAAGGGTGACAGTTTCTTGTTTCAGCCAAGTTAGATTGGTGTCACACTAAATTAAGTCTGGCAAAGCCTCTTATGCCACTAAATCAGTATGTAGAATTTCTGAGTTGCCAAATGACTTTCCAGCACCTCTTAAATGACAAAACATGATATGTGGCCTACATATCTGTTCTTATGGACTTAGCTGGAGAGAGAATAAATAGCAATACATACACATAATAGGACACTATGTTGCTTTTTACAAGGCCGTAATTAAAATATTCTGCTAGATAACTCTAGTTTCTGTTTAAAGTACAAAAAAAGTCATTCAGACTTTGAATGACCTCAGGACGCGTAAACAGTATTTATTGTTTGATCTTTTTAAACCACAAAGCTGTTCAATCGACAAGATTGTCATCTGTTCTCTCTGTTCCAGCTTGTTCCTCTTCCTGTAGCTCACTTTAAGCTGCTTTGTTTGTCTTGTGTGTTTTGTGGTGGTATGAGATATTTCCATGTGTGATTACTGCCTCACTACACACCTGTTCTTCTCTCTTGACCCCAGAATGACCTTTGTGTTTCAACCGACTTCCCCTCAACCAGCAAGAGGCTCAAACGCTCTCTTCGCTCTCTTCCAGCTATTTAGCAGCTCTGCAGCTGCTACGAAAACAAACAGCAGTAGTGGAGCAGGAGCAGGTGCTGAAGGTTATGAGGGCTAAAAGAGCTAAAGTTGAGTGAGAGGAAACCCAGTGTAGAATGGAAATGTACCAACACAGTGGGAATAAACACCAGGTTAACAGTCACACAGTACAGTAGCTCAATAACACAGGCCATAGTGTGCATGAAAAGTTGTGGTTAAGCCTGTGTGCGTGCGCATGCACATAAACTGAGGAAAACTCTGACCCCAAACGGGAACTAAATCTGACAAAATGTCTGTTTGAGGGCATTTGGTATGTTCCATTTGTAAAAAAACAAAACAAAAAACTATAAATTATTATTTTTTTAAATGATACAAATTCTCTATTAGGGTGTGTGTGTTAAGGTTTGTCCATAGTAATAAGCTGTGTATAAAAACAACAGAAGTCATTGGCATGTCTCCTTTCAAATAGCTAAGTAAACATGTCAGTCGTGTTTTTCTCAGAAGTCATGATGTATATCACGCTTTAAAGCACTGTTAGAATGCATCTCTCTGGTGACTGACAGGAGTTTTGATTTGAACTGAACCTTTTCAAGACTGTGTACATGCGGGTGTGACACTTTTCAAGCAGTCTGACCTTAATCTTGAAAGACAAGATAGCCATCTCCAACTCGTTCCTTCCCCTCATAGTGTTTTGATTACAGTGGTTAAATTAGAGCGTCTTTTGTGTGGGTTGGACACGGCTGCTAAAACACTACAGCTTTATCTGAGCACCAATCAGCAAGCAGTCTGGGCAGGAGAGAGGATATGAGGGCAGCCATATGTCTGATACAACAAACAAACATGCTGCATTGCAGAACACACTTACCAGGAAGTGAGTCATGTTTTGAAAATTGTGTTCAGCTAAAATTCATTACTTTCAGAAGTGCAGATTTTGAGAAAAATAATTTGGGGGCTGGTCTTGGAGGATGGCAAACTTTGCTGGTTTGATGATATAAATGAAAAGAAATGTTTGGATACTGTGTACCATAATTGTTCAGTTTGTTGCAATGTTTAGTGAGGATGAGACATGCTCAGGTCTAATCGTTTCTGATCAGAGAAACATCAGGGATGTTGCATAAGCACAAAAATGTCTGTTGACTGTCCTCATTTACTTGCTATTGACAAAACTTTTCTGCTGCCCGCACCAACCTCCACATTCCACAGACTGTGAGCGTGATTGTCGTCTTTCCCTCTGTGATCTTTACCATGCTAAGATAATACACCTGCATTGATGTTGCAAGCACTTCAGACAGAGATGGCCAACCTCTGAAAAAGTGAAGCATCAGTTCACATTAAAAGCAGGAAAAAACAAGCAAAGAGAAATCAAGAGAATTAGAACCAGACTAAAAAAAATAGCAGTCAAATAAAAAAAAAGTTCTTCATTTGTACATTTGATGCATTAAGTCAATTAAACAGTGTTAATGAAGATACATTTTTGCCTTTAGTAGAGAGAGACAGGAAGCAGTAAGAGAGGGAACAGGGTTGAGAACTGATTTTGGACGCCTGAGGGCGGTACCAAGCTATAGGTCAGAGCACTTCCCCACGACTTCTAGAGCAGGTTAATAAAAAACATAAAATAAGAATTGGAATGAGAAAAGAAACTCATGTTTTGACTATTATGACATTGAAAAAAATTCAAAACAAGTGCACATTTTAATATAAATAACACTATAATAGTACAACAATCAGTTTCACTGCAGGATTAGAAATTGAAGGAGAAAAGAGTTCTGTATATCTGTCAAGCTATTAAGATAAAATACAGTGAAAGATGCAATGCAGGAGTTTTCTGTTTTCTGCTCTTAAACAATGTTTCAGTCATAATCTTTCAGTCTTTTATCATCGTCTCACCTTACACACAGAGACATTAAAACATTTCCTGCGTTGTTCATTTCCTGTTGATTAGCACACGTTTGAGAACATTCTGAACTAGAAGTTCATGAACTTTCCTTCAGCCCTGGAGCAGTGTGCGGTTATACAGCATGTTTCTGTAGTAAACGCGAGAATGTTCTTGAGTGTGTGAGTATGAGGTTGCCTGTAGTGTGTGTGTTTCTCATTAATAACTGTGTGGGCAGTGCTGACACTTGCTGATTGGAGAGCCTGTACAGGAGACAGCAACAAATTCACTGTGACAGCTCTGCTTCTATTTCTTACAGTAAGGTGCCAAACTACTGTAATTGGAGTAGTGGGCAAACGCATACACAGACTCATCTCTCTCAAAATCACACATACCCACACGCTACTTGCAACACTATGCTTAGAAATATTTTATTACAAAGATATTTACAGTCCTACTTACATATCAGACATATAGCAATTTAAGAGATGCTTTTATCCAAAATGACTTAGTAACAATCCCCTTGCAGTAACCTGGGCTGAGTGCTCGCTCAGGGTCACAACGGTGACAGCTCATGCCTTATTCTTACTGGGATTTGATTCAGCAACCTCTCAGTGTTGCACCTTCTGTCTATATTGTCCTTGTAGTTTATTGTCACTTTTTTGCTTTCTGTAATCACTGCATTTTGAATGGCAATAATGCATTGTGTCTATATTCCCTATGTTATGCAAATGAGCAAAAGAAAACATAAAAGAACTGACCGAGTGTTTGTCAGTCTGCGTGACTTGACATCACAGCTGTATAAAGCAGCGGCCATCGCCTGTCAAATCTGCAGAAAAAAACAATGCTAGCACTTTCATCCTGCAGTCTTTTACCATCAGACACCTCCTCTGTGTTTGAATTGCTAATGTGCTCTCAGTCTTTTGAGCTTAGGCTCCATCACAATTACATATTCTGTTGGAAGGGCTGCCAAGCACACGCAAGCTAGATTCCTTCAAGACACCCGCGCTGGTTCTTTAATGCAATCTCAAAAACATGTATGATACACAAGATACCCTTAAATTCCCAGAGAAAAGATGATGACAGTGATGAGCTTTAACAAAAAGATAAAAAAGATAGTGAGGAAAGCCCAGGAGGTCACAGTATATAAACCATCAGAACGCCTAACCTCACCGTAGTTTGAGTAAGCCCAAATGTGCTGTTATTGTTAGCCAATCGTGATATTAGCACAGTGTTCACGTGATGTGCCACAGGGCTCCCTCTGTCTCATAGAAGCCATAAATATTCCAACAGGAGAGTACTGCATTATACTGTAAGAACTTTGTGGCACTTCATAGGGCAGCAGTGAAACAGCTGTTTAGAACAAAGAACAAACTTAGTTCATGCCCTTTTGTCTTCAGGTGACTTCCTAAGTTTCTCCTGATGACATTGAAATGTCATCGCTTCCAACTCCAACTTTGCAAGCCCTCTGTCTAATCGATGAGTTTTGTTCCTAGATGTTGACACATTTTGGTACAACCAAAGATTTTTAATTACATTTTAACTAAATGTATTTGTTTGATTTGGTATTAAATAACAATAATTATCATCATCATTTGCCATTTGGAGACATTATAACTTAGCAAATAAAATGTAAAATGAAAAAAAAATAGTCTGATGAAAATAAACAGTATATAAACAGTAACGTACATTTAACATCTTACATGTGTTTGTGGGTGGGGATGGATAAGGACAAAATAAAGCCAAGACAAACACACAGTAGCTAAATGCGATCTGCATTTCTCTATCAGTGCTGAGGCTTGTCCCGTCTTCAAATGATTTCCACGGTCTGCTTGTCATCCATCATAACAATGCTCACTAATGACACACCAGGCCACTGACATGCCTTATCAGTTTTACCGGCATACGTTACAGGCCTCTGCGTGTAATCAGGGACATTTCCCTCTCTTCCTCATCAGACCGAGTGAGAGTCATGGCTGTCAACAACACTTGGAGGCAAGTAAAGACACGGACCCTCATCACTGCTAAACTAGCATGAAACAGCCTTCCGTCACGGATTAGCCAGCCAACACTTTTCATTACCTGCCATTCAAAAGTCCGTTTTGAGTGTGGCAGGGGTCAGAGTCTGTGTGTAGGCTGTGTGTATGCTACATGTGTGTAGGTGCATGTCTGGGAGAAATGCTTGTCTCAGAAACCAGACAGGATACCTGGTGTATGATCAGAAATAGGACAAAGAATATAATAGATTAAAAAAACAGAATATGTCTATTAAGATATGAAGAGTTTGGTTCCAAAATGGGATAAACGCCAATAAATAAAAATCAAGATACTGCCAAAATAAGCTTCACATTTGGTCTCTATTCAAAGTTCTGTCATCAATTTAAAAAAACAACATCAAAAAACGCCATATCCGCTGTGTTTTCCTGAACTGTTTCTTCCCTTTTTTCCCAAAACGTGATAAACGCCAGTCCTGATTTTCAGCAAAACGCAACATATCCATTTGACCAATCACGGCGCACTATTCCAATACGAATTGAATGGGTGTTTTCAGCGTTATAAAATTAACAACTTTGATGGCATCGATGAGCCAGTGCTTGTTTTGTCTATGGGAAAGAAGCGCAAGCCTTCCAAAGGCGATCACAATGGGGAACATATAAAGAAAAACTCAGGCGGTGGGAAAATACTGGCGATCTCTTGGGGCTTGTCATATGTATAGATCAAGAGAAACTTTTATCACAAATGATAACTTAGCAAGTAATTAGAAAGTGATAACTTGTTATTTATGGTCATATTTTTGTCCACTCTTATACAGAAAATGAGTTTTTATTTAATGAATTGAACTGAAATGGATTTATAGCATTTTGGGGAAAAACGTGTCATGGATATAACCCATTTTGGAAAAAAAAATGATTTGTTTGCTTAATAAATGTATAAAATCAAAATATAGATTTGATTTTTTTATGTTATTACAAACACATTTTGATATATTACAGTTTGAAACAGAAATTAGTAGTTTTCATATAAACCCCTTTTTGGGAAAGAAAACACAGTTTTTCTCAGTTTAACAATTTTGGATTTATCCCGTTTTGGAACCAAACTCTTCATATATAAATAAGGGCTCTTATCATGCGAAATATTTCTCATGTGCACATTGGGAGACATTCAGGTGTGTCTGGGCCTGACTGAAAATATTCAGGTAAGACAATCACATGAAAGGCTGTTACTGTATTTATTGTTCATGTGATTGACATCTAACTAATTAACATCTAATTTCTAGACAGGTTACTCAGAACAAGAGAAATGTTTGTCACATTCCAGGTGGTCAAAAGCATTTGAAAGCATCAAAAAGCACCCTCATTTCTGCCCCCTCCCTGCTGACATGTTTCTGTTACTCTATTGATAGCACTACAATGATGTTTTTGTGTTCAGTCAGGCACTGAACTCCAGTGCTAAGTAATATCAAGTCTATCAAGTACAGAAATGTTATACAAAAGTATACACATTAATATATTGCATTAAATGGAAATGTAGGCAGAAAGTGCGCAATGAAAGTAATTTTTTATGTTTTAGTTTCACCCACTCACACAGAGTCTGCACATAATGAAGCTCTAGCTTTCATTTCGCCTCTTCACTCATCAAGTATTCTCCTCATGTCCCCTTTGATATACTGCACTATTTACTTATAAGTAATAATATATATAAATTTATACATACATACTTCCATATATTGTACTTATATGTATTATTATTGTTTTGCTTTTGTCTTTTATTTTTGTCTTTCTTTCACTCTCACTCTTCATTTCTGATTTTCAAATATTCTGAATTGTTAGGTCCAAAGTTACTCAATATAACCAGCAATGCACATTATGTAAAAACTGGCTAACCAGAGCAAGAGCAGAGGGCAGGAAATGTTTGTCCATGTTTGGGGTGGGGGGTGACGCTCAGTCAATCACTTTCATATCCCAGAGCAGCAGCTGCCCAGTTTCTTAATAGTCTTTTCATGCTGTCAGACAGAGTGTCTATTTGTAGGGCACTAGTTACAGCCAGGGTATAATATTACTTCTGCATACTACTACTACAGGCTTACTAGCTGAGAAGGTGGCACTCAGAAAAGCATTACTGAAGCCCAGTAGTGCATGTGTTGAATTCAGAGCTGCTGGATTCTCTGGTGACCACAGAGAAAAAACACACTGTGTGGAGGCTTTCATTTAAATGGCATTAAGCTGAACATATTGCTATATATTTTTATTTTTTGTAACAGATTAAAGTCCGGAGTTTCAGTGTGTTATCTTCCTTTCACATATTATTCAGTACTGTTTTTTTATTAACAGTTTTTCACACAGAGAAATATGACTTTGTACTGTGATGTGTGTACCTTTCCATCAAACACACACAAACACACAGTTGGCCCATCTGCCAGGTGACGCTTGGTCTCCTCAGCAATCATACCTCACTGTGGTTTTGCCCAATCTGTCCCACCACAAGCAGAGTGGCAGCGAGCCAGATACCTCTAGCTTATTAACAAACTCAGCGAGCAGTAACCTTCCACATCTCTCAAATAGTAGCATCCAGTGCTTCCCGCTAATTTATGTGTCCAATGATTATACCATCTCACATATACAAATATAACATTTTTTTAAACTCTCTGCATGACACAATAGTACACTTTAAAAACACTCTAAAATGCTGAGTTAATGCTGAGCCCATTGGGTTCTTTTATTGAGTTGTTCTATTACATTTTGGGTAGTTTACATTTTTCAGTTGTTTGATTACATTTGTTGGGTTGTTTCGGTGTACTGCTGGTTTGTTTAAAGAGGCTCACTAAAGATGTTTAAATGTACTCTGTAACCATTATTTTTAAATGACAAAGTTGTTGTACCTGTAACAGTTGTTGTAACTGTAACAGCAACCCCCTCATCTTACTGGTTCATTTACAGGTTCTTTCATTTATGTCAGTTTAAAATTTGTAAATGTCAGCTGGTAAACATTAAAGATTATTTTTATAGTCTAAACCTGTTTCGGGACAGATGCCAGTTATAAGGCAGCAGTTAAGAACAGCAGTGCCAGGCCAGCAGTTTAGGGATGGTAGTGAGTGGAGTAAAAGTTACTTAACTAGCCATTGCACGACGATTTTTTAGAGTGTTTTGAACTGATGACCCAGCTCCCCTTTTAACCCTTACTATTGCCCTAACTAAGCCCAACCCCATCTACAATATGCTTCATTTTCCACTTTGATGCTGCTGATCAGAAACTGCTGCTCTGTGGCTCTGTGGGTTGATGTTGAGTGAAATCCAGCAGAAACAAACCAAAAGTGTTTAAAATCTGATAGAATAACCCAACAAAACAACCCTCAACCCAACCCAGCATTCTGTGCTAAAAAATAACCCAGCATGTTGTGCTAAATATGGTGACTCAGCAGGCATTAAACAGTGCCAAAATATGCAAATGGAAGGACTGCAGTAGCATTGCTACCACTGCTAATCGCTACCTTTAGCTAATAAGATCAGACTGGTATTACTTTCATACAAGCAAACCTGATCCCAGAGCAGTCATAATGCATCTGACAACTACTGCTGCATTAGCAGTGAAGATTTATAGAGCACAATAAAGGAAATAAGAGGACACAAATGATAGCAGGAAATATTAAGACATAATTTCTGCTCTGTTGGTTTTATGGCGCAAACCTTATACAGCCCATGTGGGATGTCTCTTAAAAATCTTAATTGAGATGTGAATTAGACAATGTTCTCCACCTCTAACATTTTGGGACATGTCTTTGGAGGGTGAAATTTTTGTAAAGGGTATATGATTGAAAATAAGCTAAATACCAGAAATTAGCAAAATGCTTGAAATCACGTACAGCATTTTGAAGTCCACATCCCTCTAACCAAATCTGAGATTTTTTCACTTTGGTAATACAGTGGGATAGAAATATAAGCTCATTACAAAGCTCTATAGATTATAGAATTATAGACAATGTGCAAAGAATAGTTTGCGTCTTAAATGATATGCAAAAAAGAAAATACCATCACTTGTATATTTGGTTTTGACATGCATTTGTCAAAGTGGGAGTGTGCAGTGGAGGATCTGCTGTGAATTGATGCTTTTACCTTAGAATCTGTGTTCTTCTGGTTCCTTCAAAATCAGAGACCAACTCTGACTCTAACCTGTACACAACACTCACAAAAGCTAAATATAACATCCTCCTGCAGGAAGGCATCAAACCATTGGGAACTCTCAGATTTATTCCTAGATATCTGTGTTTGTGAATTATGACATGTTGAGAACAACAGAAACTACAGAAAAAAAAACCAAGACCCATACGTCTCTGACTTAATCTTTTAAAATTAACAGTTTAAAGTAAAAATTTTTTAAAACAGTTTAAAAAAAAAGTTCCAATACATGCACCAAACAGAATTGTGAATCATACTGATTGTTTTCAGGTAGGTTGTCCTAAAACTTTTCATTACTTTTTCTGCTCACCCCCCATAATTCATTGATTTTCCATTGAAGGTAAACATAGTCTCACCCCAAACTCTTGCTATTGGTTGAGCCAATGTTGACATGTTGAATGGCAAAAAAACAGAGCTATTTTATTTTAGGCCTAATCTATGAGTCTACTATAAGTCCCATTTCACCAGCACCTAAGAATGGATGCTTATGTTTAAAATGTTATATAAGAGCTGTTTTGCACATATTGCAAGGATGTTAAAACTGTGTATAATCTGTTCAAATATTGCTGTTTAATAATTAATAATTGTATACATGCAATATTTTACTTCTTAGACTTTTTCATATGTAGCAACTGGTAGTTTCCTCATAGTTTTTTTTCTGAAAAACCCACTTCCTGTTGGCATGTGAAACTGCTTAGCATATTTTCCTGCAAGATCTTCCCACAAGTTCTCTGTGTGGATAGATCTGAAGGCAACAGTCATTATGTGCTCAGACAGCGATTCACAACACAGTGATTTACGAAGCATTTGCTTTACAATACCATAAACAAGCAAAACACAATCATCAGTCCAGAGACGCATGTTGTACTGTAACCGCTATGTTTAGAGTATTTCTGTAAATGCTGCTGGGGGCCTCTCTGAGGTTTCAGAAATGCCCACACAAGGCAAGGCTTGGTTCCATAATCTAAAAGCAAACCATGAAACACGCTGGGATACAGACAGGAGAACATAAATATAGAGCCTTCTGCTTTTCTGATGTTAAGACTGGGGATTTTTCTCATCCTGTTGGATGTTTTTTTTCTCTGACAGCTCCTGGCAGGATTCCCCAAACCTCAGAGCCTAACCACATTTTAACATTCTCATGTCTAACTTTTTTCTCGCTCACTTTTACTGAATTGTTATGCATATTTTGGGCCAATCAATGACCTGAGCCAAAAGAGCTTTCTTCTGCTGAGTAAAACTGACACGTAATGGTGTATTTATTATAATTATTGTTGCACATGAACATACAGTGCCTCTCCTCAACACTAGGGCAATGTATTCATTATCTTTGGATCATTAGCGGGTGATTAAGGAGAATCATTGTGTTTAATCAGTGTGTGCAGCTTGCAGTGCTCTAATTACAGCAGAACAGGGCATTGTGGGTCAGATTTAGGGTGTGCTTACTACTCACATTTCAGTGACCACCTAAAAAGAGTGAACTTCATGGAGCACTAAATGTGTTCTAAATGTTTGCTCAGAACTTCCTCTGATCACACCTCATTTTCACCCAGGGTAAGAAACAGAAGTAAACCAACCAACATAAAGTTTACATGTACAATATTAAAATTTGTGTGGGGTGCGTAACTGGTCAATTGTCATGAATTGCCCCTTAAAAAAAATGAAATTACTGTAGCCTACAAGGTTGTAAAGTTTGAAGCAATGTGGTTTGTTTCAGTTTAGCCCATATGTTCTGTTTTTCAAACAGGAATAAAGCTGTACTAAAGCATAGGGAAATTATTTACAAACCGCATATCTGTAAACACCATGCTTACTGGATATATTTGGCTTCAGACCAACCACATTTAAATGACATTTCATGATTCACTACCTAAGCGAGGAAAAACTGGTTTTGTAGTTATGATAATTTTACTTTGACAATGCTATAAACTTTCCCCCACATATAACTGAAAGACGCCTGTGGTGCAGAACTGCTGGTCCAGTATCAGGTTGAGCTTTAAATCCATTCTGCAGCTCCCTCCAGTCTGTGCCAGCTGATAACACAACATCAAACATTTCTGTGCACATAAACACAAAATCTGCCCATTAACAGGAGACCATGTTAACATTAAAACATTTAAAGAAGTGTGGTGCTACATATTTGGAAAAAAACATTACCATTAACCAATCATGTTAGGGTTAAAACTATGTTTGGCTGACAGAGATGTTATTCCAGGAACAACAATAGGTTGATTTAGAAACATATTGTACTCATGTGCGATGAGGAACATTGCTTAAAGAAACACACACAAAAAAAAAAACTCCAGTGCTTCCCTGAACCAAACCTGCAACTATTGCCCTTAGCTGTCACAGTGAACAGTGTATATGAATACCAAACAGAAATTCAGAGTTTATCTTCTCAGTGACAGAAATGCATTAATCAGTAAGTACCACAGAGAGCAGCCAAAACCACCTCGTTCAGCTTCTCTCTTTCCTTTCATTAAATGGACAGGTGCTCGGGGCGGCTGTAACACTAGCCCTGCAACCCAATCAGCTGCTAAGCTATTACCATACCAGCAACTGTGACAAAGACACATCTGCTAATACCTCTGCGTGTCATACGAATGTCAGCTGACGTCACGACTTGACAGTCTCGACGTGTCAGAATGCCCTTCTCTCCCAGGAAACATTAAAAAAAGGCGGGTCAAATGCATTGCTCGCACCTTGCAGTAAGATCAGGCACTGCAGGTTTCCAATAACCATTTACAACATGCTAACAGGCCTCACTCCACTTTAAGAGCCACAAGCTTTTAGTGTGCACAGGATGCCAGAGCAGAGGCACAGACCACAGAATGACATTGTGGTTAAAGCACTTGTGATAATTTTTATTGTAATTAGTTTGTGATCAAAAAAGAGACACATAGTTTCATATGAAAATTTGTGTTTAAAGGCACATGCTTTGACAAATGTATCTCACATGTTCCAAAGTGGAAGTGCTTTGTGTTGCAAAGGTTCTTTGTGCTCTCCAGCATATGTGTGTGTGTACGTGTGTGCATGTGTGTTCTCTTCAGTAGCACTGTATCATAGTGTTGGGGGGGCTGGGGGGGGGGCTGCAGATTCTGGCAGTATGTGTTCCTTTCCACACAGCTGTAGCAGTGTAATTAAGACCTCTCTGGAAGTGACAGCATGAACTGGAGACATAAAACTCTCTCTTGCGCACACACACACTCACTCCCCCACCCTCCTCCAAACTCAGCTGTTTTCTCCCTTTACTCTCACAGACTGTTCTCTGTACGTGAGAGAAAGAGCAAAGAGAGAGAATGAGAGCGGTGGGGGGTGGAGCGGATGGAGGGCTGACAGGTGTATTTATAGCATGCCAACGCATTAAATTGATAGATGTCACCTTGCTGCTGTAGTCCTGAGGGCACTGCACTAACCTCCTGCACACTAACAAGCTGCAAAGTGCTTTCAGGGAACACGAAGTGAGAGAGGGAGGAAAATATAGACGGTAAGACAGATAAAGAGACAGAGGGGAGAAAAAAACACAGCGCTGCCAGCAGTTAAATGAACAAACAGTGAGAAGAGGAAAAACGAGCACAGTTCTCAGTTTCACCTGCCTGACTGCTTGTGCTGCTCACTAATTAAAACAAAACCGCAGATCCCAGAGCACCTTTGTTTTCTGGAATAGAGTCACTGTAACGAGCAGACAGTCAGCAGCAAGTCTGTCCTGTCTGTGCTGCCGGGCTGTGAGGGATGCAGGACTGGAGGTCATCGCTGCTTGCGTGTTTGGTGTGAGTGCTCTCTTGTGTCACATCCCTCCACAGTATTACAGAACACATTATCCCGTAAACACATTAGAGAGTGTGTGTGTGTATGTGTGTGCTGAGCCTGTGGTGTTGGAGCTGCTGAAATAAAAGGCTGTTAGAATGATTGTGTTGACATTGCTTTAATTCAGTATGACACCTGACCCGAGTCTCCCGAGGCCGGCCTGGTCCAGTCGGGGGATTGGGTGTCAGCGCCGATGAACTCTCTCAAAATACACTTAGGCTAAATTAGAGGATCGGGGTGGGGTGGGGTGAGGGGAAGGGAATGATGTCCTAAGCTCTGATGTATATGTCAAAACCCTGAACTGTCATTTCCACACCTCGGATGTTCATTTGGTTTGCTTTTTAAACTGTATCCATAGCAGCAAGGAACACTTGGACTAAATATAAGCTTAACAAGGTAGCATCAATGATACACTAGGAGCACTTAAATAACATTTAACATAACACTACAATTGTTTGTATAGTTGTTTTTATTTTGATGTCAAGGTGCTTGTGTGTTTGTGCATACTATGGCTGTGAGATTAAAGGCAATCTTGATGTGTGTGTGTCAGTGTAGGAGTGAGGTTGACAGTTGAATAGTTAGGTAGAAATATCACTAACAATAGATGTCAAAAAAAAGTCCTTTCAAAGGTAATAAACGTGTGTGTGTGTATATTTGTGAGAGAGATATAGAGATAGAGAGACACAGATATAAAGATAGAGAGACACAGAGAGAGAGGGAGGGAGAGAGGGGGAGAGAGAGATGGAATAGTATGTCCCTAGATGGCATAGTACCACTCTGATTATTATCCACTGGGCAGGAAGTGGGGGAGGGAGGCCGAGAGAGGCCTAGAGAGGTTAGAGGGAAGAGGCAGACAGAGAGGATACACTATCTCTGTGCTGACATGTCACCAGCCTCAGCTGCTTCTGGTACTCTGCTGTCAGAGACTTCGGGAGAGAGGGATAGAAACACAGAGATACGCAAACAGGAAGAAAAAAGTGTATATTAAAAAAAGTTTGTCCATTTATCCATCTACTACCTTTTTCACCATCCATTCCCTTTTGCCCCATTCTCTGGTCTGTACTTCTTTTACTGCCCTACCATGCTACCCAGAATTTCATGCTATTCCTGCTGACTCCACGCACAGCCATGTGCTGCTAAAGCAGCCCACAGTGTAAAGCCAAAACAATGTGCCACAAAACTGCTCCTTATCCACTCATATCACATGTCAGATGTAAAGATGGGCTACTCACACACACACACACACACTATCACTCTGTCTCACTCTATTGAATATGCATTAAATACGAACCCTGAAATAATATCCAGCTTATCTAATTGAGATTGTTTATGTGAGATTTGTTGTGTGACTCTAAAGAATTGCTTAATAGATTTTAATAATATTTAAATAAAGATTAATGATTAAAGATTACTTAAACAGTTTTGATTTGGTTAATTTGGTATAATTGATATGCCAAGTATATAGGGCCTTTTTCATAAGGCCCTGAATAACATTCATGGTTTTCCCCCAACGGCAGCCCATGTTTAGATACAAGATTAAAGATAAAGATACTGAAAATTAGGTGACGAATGCAATGACTTTCCATTAGGCACACAAGTAAATAAGGTTGGAGCGTCTCTTGTGCAATGAAGTGTCACACAGCTCATGTGAGCTCAGGGTAGTGTTACACTTTCTGGACAATGACCACCTAACCATGAGAGGGGAGGAATGCTAATGTACTGTTAATTATGACCACGTATAAATACCATCTCTAAATGTTCTCTGTGTCACAACTATCTCTTTAACACAAACACACACACAGTAATAAGCAAACATAGTACACAGTCCTGGCCAGTGTCCTGAGCTCAGTGTGTAACTGGTGCTGGAGAGCATGTCCTTCCCCTCTCCATCGGAGGGGCCAGTAGCCTGCTGGGACTCAGCCAGTGACAATCATAGTTCCCAGAAATGTGCTTACGTTGTGCCCCCTCACGAAAAGCATCTGGCATGAACACATACACAGACACTCACACTAAGGGTCATGTTTGTCCCGGGTGTGAAAATAAGATCCCTTGCCTTGGTAAATGCCTTTTAGCAGCAGGGCAGTTTAAAGCTTTCCAACTATGCCAGGACCTCTCAGCCTAAACCCCCTCATTAGCAACAGGGGACCTCATATTTGCAGCCCAGTTTAACACCATCTAGATTTACACTTAGTAGGCTGCCACCTTGCCAGTTCCTAGCTGGGTCACCTTTTAAGACCTCTTTGTGCTGTTTGCGTGCTATTTAATGTATGGTAAATGGTCCACACATTACTTTTTTTTGACAATTTGTCCTAGATTATGTGAGTATAGAACGGTTTGTAAGGTGGGTAGATGAAAAATATAAGAGGAGTAAAAATATAAGACAGTTTGTGTGTGTAGTGTTTGTGTTGGATGAATGTAAACATGTATGGATACACTTTTAAGATTGTGTGTGTGTGTGGTTATTGTGTGTGATTTGGTTATACTTGGCCGCTTTTTTTATAAAATGTCTCACAAATATAGCAAAAATGACCTGTTGAAAACCGGCATTTGATGTGGTCCTTGGTATTTGCCAGATTATGTTTAAATGTGTTTTAAAAGGGAATGAGACCTTGGACTCACTCTGAAGTGAGAGTGTGAATCATGCTGTGATAGTCTGTTCCTCATTTCGTTTCATTCACTCAACCACTCATCAGCTCAGCACCTTAAACCTAGACACATATAACCCACAACTGACATACGGTTTCTGTTATGTAACACCTCTACATCTATTACATGACCTACTAACATCACATGCCATCACTGTATGAGTATATGATACTCTGAGCACTGATACTCTGTGTCCTATATTATTTCATCACTTTCAATACAAAGCCTTTTAAATACAATTTTGTTACGTCTATAACTCAACAGCTCAAAAGATATGTTCTTTATGTAAGCTTACTGTAGTGGCTCTAGATAGGCCACAAACACAATCTTTAACACTGATCGTTATGTACTTAATAATGTATTCTTGTTTATTTATAAGCAAAAAGCCTACTGTAATGTAGCTTTTAATTTAAAACAGTTGGATTTGTCAAGCTATACTGTTGTTTGGAAAACAGGAAAGAAAACAGCACCTTTATACGATGAATCAAGTGTGTTTTAACATGGGAACTTATCAGAGATGCAAGAAAGGTGTGAAAAATAAGAGGAAGGCGAAGCTATTCACACACACACACACCCACACACACCAGAGCTTGGCAAGGGATCCAGCCTGTTGAGACTGTTCTTCCTCTTGCATCTCTTTATCCGTATGGCAGGATGCTTTCAGACACAACGGGGGTGTGTTAGGGTTAAGGAGGAGGTCTGTTGACAGCCCAGATACACACTGATGTACAAATGCATGCACACACATACACACAATAATCCTCTGTCAGAGCAAAACAATGCTCTAGTGAGTGGCTTGGCCCAGGCTGCCTGGCATCCTCTCTCTTGCATCCTCAGTTCCTGAGCTGATCGGTGCCAGCTCTCCTGATTATTTATGCCAAATTCAGAAAGAGAGAGAAGAGGGGCCCTGTGGAAGCGATTGAAAGTGTCTTGAGATATTCAGGTAAACAGAGAAACTACTGCCTCTTCCAGAGCAGTAAACCAGGGCAGGACATGAAAACATTCCAAAGGAAATATATTTTACTCTGTCATTTGAAGCTGATGCATAATTTTTTATAATGATTATTATATGCAGTATGCATGGGGTCTGCGTGATTTCATGAAATATAAAAGAAGGGTCTGATTGATGGACAAATTATAAAGCACTCACAAATGTGTCGTAGAAAAGTTCAAATGCTCACACTTGCTCAATGGCTTGAAGTGCGGTTAACAAAAATCTGAATACTATAAAAGCCCTGGAGGTCTAATGCTTCTACCCTTTATCTTTCTCTCTCTCTCTCTCTTTCTCTCTCTCTCTCTCCCTCTCTCTCTCCCTCTCTCTCTCTCCTCTTATTGCTCCACTACCCCAGGCAAAAGTGTTCATTTGTGATTAAATAAGTCATCGTCTAGCAATCATTTATCCTTAATGAATTCTGGTCTATTTGCAGATCACTCTGTCCTCTCATGCTTTACTCTGCCCGTTCTCACCCAGAGCTGTGCACAAATAATATGAGAAAGTACAATGAAAGCAGAATGAAACAATAGGTGCAGTGGATCCACAACACTAACATTTATTTTGACCTTTCAAATCAGAAAAGCACAGATAGACAGTGAGAGAGTGAGTGAGTGAGTGAGAGAGCCACTTACAGGCCCATCAGATTACAGCTGTTATTTGTTCTAAAATGTCTTTAGTTTGTGTATTGTCTGTTCTCAATGAGTGCCTGATGACCACTCAGTAAATCATCACAGCCAGTACAGATCTATTAGATTTGTCAATGCTGTTTCTTCTCAAATTTTGGCTGTATCATTTTTACTTCTGCCAGCAAATCAATAAAAAAGCACGATTACAAAATGTTCAGATCTGTATATTTATCTTAACAAAACTTGCTGAAGGCTACAATAAATCAATATTTTTTTGTCTATAAGGAATCATTGTAGGACAGCATAATCAATGGCATCTGTTGATTGACTGTCATAGCATCTGTCAGTTATGTGACAGGAGTATTTTCACCCGGGGCAAGTAGAATACCACAACCCCCCACAAACACATCACTTCTTGTAACTAATACCACAATAAATACCTTTGACTTTGGCTCTTTTCAGCAAAGGGCCCCAGGCAACTTGACTAGTTGTCCTTTGTTGATGACAGCCCCATTCTCACCATCTCTTCTCAGCCTGTAGGATAGTTTTTGATCAGTGATCACCATGATAGTAATCTATATCATTAGTATAACTATTGTCATTATTGACTAAATGATGTGACACGTATTGTAGCTGTTGAGAACAGTTTCGGTAAACCAGCTCTGGACGTTACATAAAAATGCATCCAAAAAACTTTATATTCTTTATATTACATTAGAACTACACATTAAAACATTAGAATTCCATACATATTCTCACATGCACACCTGAGCAATTCCATCCATTCTATCTAATCAGAGTTCCAACCTGCAGCCCACTGCTGTTCCCCAGAACATGTAATCATCAGGAAGCACAAATGAATGACCCTGCAGCCCTGTATTAGTGTACATTAGTTGCGCTCACTGCAGCATTAGCACTCAAGCATTCATGACACAGGTGTGACATCAATTATTGCTGATGACAACGAGAGGGAGTGATTCCACATAATTCAACTCCATGTTGTAGTAAATGTCAGCCAGTGTCAGGGTGTATTTGTTTCCCCCCTGTTGATCAAGATGCCCTACAGTAGCAATCTGTCATGTCTGCCCTTTTTTATTTATGTGTGTGTTGTGGGTCCTCCCCCTCACAGTGATATGGCTGCCTTTATATGATGATACACACAGTTCTCATATATATAACAATCTAAAATCTGTCTGCACTGTAACACATTTGTTGTATTGTAAATTGTATTTTTTGTCATAACTTCTAACTAATTTCGTAACACACACACACACATACATGTGGGGAATATTAAGGAAGAGGGTGGGCCGTGTGGGAGGGTTGTGTTTCTCTTCAGGGAAGGTGACAGAATGTTAGAGCGTATGTGAGACCTGACTCAATCTGACACTCTATCCAAATGTCCCCGAGACATATGCTTATATATACATACTCAAAGGTTGATATGGATATCAAGTGATTATAGAGCAAAGACTGGATGCTTTGTCTAAACTCAAAATGATGAAATCAAAACACAATGCAATAAATACTTTGCAATAAATACTTTATTGCAATAAATAAATAGTTGCATGAAAACACAACTCCAGTGTTATGTGAAGTGCTAGCTAATTTTCTGTGTCATAAACACAGAAAATTAAGGTACTAAACAATAGCAGTTTAATACCTTAATCTTATTGGAGTATCCAGCAGAGGGCACCCACTCTAATTTCTCT
>JAZGTK010000058.1:148881-218514 GCA_036877625.1 Ambastaia sidthimunki
CTCCCTCCCTCCCTCTCTCTCTCACTCACTAACACACACACTCACACACACACACAAAACGCTCTACATCACTGTCACCAGCATGCAGAGCTTGGCCACAGAGCGCCAGATGACTATCATTACCCAGATAAATACATCTGCCCTCAGCTATGCCCCCTCTCACTAACACACCCCTCTTCATCCATCTCTCGCTCTCTTTCTCCTATCTATCCCCTCTCAATCACACCCATCTTACCTCTCTTTCTCTGTCTGCCACACCTCTCCACTCTATCCATCTCTCTGTGGCTTTGGCTCGGGTGTCCCTGAAGGCCATCTCTTTAAAACCGGTTCATTGATTAACAGCCTGCCATGATCATTGATTGAGGCAGTTTGGGTCCCAGCTGCACACTGAGACATTTTTGCTCTCTGTGTAGCTAATGATGCTTGTGATGTATGAAACATTGTCTGCCTCTGCGGTGAGACCTCAGACTTTGCCGACAAAAAAAGTCATATTAACAATTTTCGTACATATATTCACTTCTGCTACGTTCTACTGTCGCCAGTATGAGGCTGTTATTAGTAATAAGGTCTCCTCCAGCTCATCATTGCAGTGAAGTCTGCACAGCAATATGACAGGCCTGCAGAAAAAAATACATTTCATTTGCCAAATTAGGCCTGAAACAGCCCTCCGTCTCAACTGAGAGGGGATAGTAAATGGTCTCATTAGAGTAGTGTGGGCTTTCTCCAGACCATAATCACTGCCATGACAACCGTTTCCTTAGAAACTGGACTGGTCGCCAGGCAGCAGCACAGGCTCGTTCTGTGGTGTCGACCTAGGTAAAAAGGCCTGAAGCCAAAGGGAGGGAGCAATAGAGAGAGAGAGAGTTAGTGAATTAGTGAGTAAGAGAAACAGAGACAGATTAGAATGAGATGACATCATCATGCAACAGGCATAAAAAAGAAGCATTTGTTTTTTATTTTTTGTTGTGTTTTTTGTTTTTGTTATTTTATTGCTTTTATTTTATTATAGATGTTTGTATGTATATCTGTGTTCATATTCACATTCACATATTGCTACTGTTACTAATGCTTTATTGTTTATATATTGTTTAAGCATACCAATAAAGCTAATTGAGCTGTAATCTGGCACTAATCTAAATCCGGGACTAAATTGCTTTGCAAAAAGTTGGTAATAAACTGACCTTTTTATTCTTTTCATCTTTCATGCCCTTTTTTCTTTCTCACTCTGCTCTTCCACCTCAGTCCTCGCAGACAATATGCAATTTCCAATTTAACAGTATTTTTCACTCACTTGCGGTGCTTTTGAAAGACTACATCTCACCAGCCCCCTCGCTAGACACTCCAGCTGAAGGATTACAATTTAGTGGTGTAATAAAAGATTGCCTTGATAGATGCATGCTACTGCATACCCACTAAAGTGGGAGAGCGAGTGAGAGAGAGACCGAGAGACAGAATAGCACGAAATAATAAAAAAGATACAATCCTTCAGAATGATGCATGTCTGGAAATCAAACAATGTTCCGCTAGATAATGCGATTCACTTTCATTACATAGCACCTAATGTAGCAACCACAATAGAAAAAACACATTACCCGCCATTTCATAAAGTGGCATGGGGAGAGACGGAGGGAGGATGTGAATGAGGAGTTTATTTCGACTGGTGTGTATTGAGAGCTGACCTAGCTGGCTCTGTAATGAGGGATGTGGGATTAAAATGTGCTAGCCTCTGTCTGAAGTGCTCCTGTGCTTATTCTAATGGAAGCTGTTGGCTGACAGCAGCACCACTTGACTGCTGCAATAGTCATTCTGTCATAATAAAACACTTAACATCAGACCCTGCATACTCTTTCTCTTGAGTGCCACAACGCTGTATCTCTCTCTATATCAGTGTCATTCTCATTCACTACTCCAGTCTGATTCTCTCTCTTCTGTTCATTAGCCATCTCTGCTTCCTTCTTTCTATCCCTCTTTCTCTGTCTCTTCTTTTCTGTCTTTGCTCTTTCACACTGCTGCTGTATAATCTGAATTACGACTACACGCAAAAGATCCATGTCTAATGTACTGTTAGTTAAAGTGTATGCAATGCCAGGGTAGTTGATACATAAGTCACATGTAACTGTTAAAAAGAGAATTTTTGGTGTTTTATTAAGTCAAGAATGTAAATTATTTATGTTTGTGTAGTCAATAAAGTAAACTGCCCGAAACCCTCAGTAATGGTTTTAGTTGCTGAGAATTAATTCAGCAGTACACTTCTTAAACAAATCCAAAAATAAATAAAAATATAGATTAAAAAATAATTCAATGTTTTTGTTAAAGCTTATAGCTCCCAATTTCTCCCATTCGCACACACGCACACACACACACTTAGTACTTAATTAGTAAGTCTTGTCACTGTGGGATGAGATAATTGTTGAGGATGTTGCTTTATTGCATCAAACTGCTATTCAGCATTGTTATCTGTCTGTGTCCAATAAGAATACACAGATCATAGAACCTCTTCAGGCTGACAGCTATGGCATCTGGCCCAGCCGAGTCAAGCCAGGGCCACTTTGCCCATGTCATAAGCTCTTTAGAAGGATAACCTCACAGATCAGCATTGGCCTGTAAATATTGTGCTATTCAGCTACAGCTTAACATCAGATAGTGGTGATTACAGGTGTTTAAGGTTAATTTTGACAGCATTCCAGCAACCTACATACAATGTGTTGATCCTTATAGTAACAAATCATCATGAAATGATTTTGAAATATTCTTGACTACAAAAGGCATTGATTTATTTTCTAAATTTTCTCAGAATAAATAACAATAGACACAAATGAGGAAATTGTTTTCATCAGTAACAGCATAGAGCTAAAAAAAAGTTTCAATATTTTGGCAACATTTTACGAAAATAAATGAATATTATATACTATATACTTACATACACAGACTTGTGGTTGCAAGCTTTCTTGACTTCCTTTTTAAACTATAAGAGACACGTGAGATTACAATGGCCTATTTCTTAGGAGAAAAAATGTAAGATACAGGAGGCGTAAGCAAAAGTCTTCATTTGCTCCCTGTCTAACTGTATTTCATCCTAAAAGAAAAAATTGAAATAGATCTCCTTTGTGACTTTTCTTTCCTAAGGCCAATAACAAAGTCAGTACTACCAAAACTTTTTCTGTTTTACCACTCTGGCAGTGTCTGATGAACTCATTCACTGATTGTGAGTGACTCTCTCCCTCTCTCTGCCTGAAATGGTGACACATTACACCCTTGTCTCAGCCCTGCTCTGCTTTTATTGTGCTCTTCATTGTGGTAAGGTGCCTCTCATTGGAGTCTGATCGTTAGTCCATCCCAACGGTGCAGTTAAAAATCCCCATACCTGCTGTAAGTGTGCGTTTAGTGCGGCAGCTTTAAATATGGCTGTCTGACGGCAGCTGCTCCTGATTTAATAGCCTTGGCGAAGGTGGTAGGAGAGGGATTCAGAGACCCATAGTAATCAGTGTCTCTGAAACTCGAGCGGTTATTTAAAAATCAATGGCTCGTCATTAGACCTCAGCCCCCTCATTCTCTGCCTGCACATATATTGATCTTCTCGCACGCTTACTGGTTATCGATCCGACCGGTAATTTGCAGATAAGTGTATGTGATGCATGGAGGGAGGGCCGCTCGGGTATAAAAGCGTAACACTATTCATACTGGGACCTTTGCAGCTTAGGGCTGAGGGCGGGTTAGGGGAATTACATTCTAATGTAAAAGGATTGCAGAAATCATGAATTGGTAGTCAGAGTTAGGTGTTTAACTAACAATAGGCCTGAAATAAAAATTGGACTATATTTGGCCATTCTTTTTTATAAGAAGAAGAAGGCATGGGTTTCTATATAATTACTCTCCTACTGATTGCTAGTAGAATGAAATGAGGAGAATTGGGCTAATTGGGCTATACATTATTACAGAATCCTTTATGAGAACCAGCTTGCTACTTTAGACTTTCATCTCATTTCTTGAAATAGCAATGTGGCATGATAACATTTTAGAATTCAATTTAGGTAATTGTAGCATCATATATAAAGACACATAACTGGTAATGGACCTGTGAAGCTAGTCTATTAATGCATTGACATCAATTAATCAATTAATGTTGTGTAACATTAATTGATTAACACACAGTCTATTGAGTAATTCATTTTTATGTAATACATCTAATATATTTCAGATATAGATCTAAAAAAAATATCTAGACAGTGTAAGCTAAAGATGTACTGTATGTACATCTGTATACATCTTTTGCTAATAATATTAAGAGAAAAAGAAAACAGTAATGATGATGAGTCATGTAAATTACTAACTGTATTGTATTAATTGATCCATTAAGATCAGGCATGATAATCCATCACTGATCAATCAATCAACAGAATAACTGATGATCAATAGAAAATGCTGGGAAGCGAGCAGGTGGTGAAAAGAATGAACCTCGACTGTAATGTATCCATTTCACACAGGAGCATGACAGGATACAGAGTGTCACATGCAAACACACTCACAACAGGCCCTGCACTCAGACTTTCCATTGTTACCATTGAACAATTAAAGCTTAAACTGCCTCTCCCTCCCCTGTTCCGCTAGAGGGTTTGTGTTTGAAGAGTGTCTTCTTTGTCCTCCACTGAAGCGGAGAAGGTTAAGTGCAGCGTGCCACATCGCTAAAAAAACAAGAGAAGAGGGCATTTACTACCAGAGTTATTCAATCTGAACTCCTGCCCCAGTTATGGAGAATAAATTCAGTGGTGGGAGGGCCAGATGGTAGGAAGTGAGTAGAGAGACAGATAAAGAGCTAGACATTAAGAGCTTTTAGATATAATTGTTCAGTTTTTGGTGTCTGTAAAAGCTTAGCAACATAAGAACACTTGTTATGCTAATAAACTGTTTTAAATATTGGGCTGGGGGAAAATGTAGAACAGACAAAGAGGTTGTAACCAAACCACTCACAGAATAAACCTGTTCCAGATCCATCCCTCCTCCCTTACTCTCTCACTCGCTCACCCTTTCTGAGCTTCATTTTATGCTGGAGCATTGTTACAGTCAAAGAGGGACAAAGCCAACACGCTCAAATCAAAGCCTTGCATAGCTCTTCCAAAAAACACACTACAGCCAGCATTAGCATAATTTAAGTTGGTGTACAAATGCTTGGTGGCAGGTTGATGGATCAGCAGCCTCTTACATCTGAGTTTTCACACACCTGCTGTGTATGCACACATACATGCAAACGCAAACACACCAAAATAGCCACATCCTGTGGTTTTAAAAGTGGTTTGTGTTCATGGAAGGGAAGCCCCATTTATAATGCAAGTAAATAAGCATGTTATGTATGTAGCCAAAGCACATGATTTACTTAAAGAAAATGGCTTTCAGCAGTTCTGCCTAACCAATGCAAAGTAACATTTATGCTAACAGCTTGGGGGTGGTTAAGTACTCCAGCTTCATACTGAGTTAAAAATCCCACCCGGGTTTTTCCAGTAACTCTGTGGTCTAAAAACACCATGTACCAGCCCCTGCCACCCCCTGCCTCCTCTTCTTTGCATGAATTCAGTACCCGTCCCACCATACCCCCATTAATGACAGGGATCCTGCTGGGCTTTTGTGGCTCCATCCACAGACTTTGCTTCAAACTGACACCCCAGCTACTCATACCCCCACAGGCAGCCCACCTAAACCCTCCGCCCTGACGCCAAGCCTCCCGGGACCCATTCAGCTGAGGGAGGAGTCCCACAGTGACCCTTTCATAGGAGCCATTATCAGGGCTCGTAATGGCTGCTGGGCACTGCTACACGCTGCCTCAGAAATGCTACAGCTCTTTCACTCAGCTGCTGGCTGGACATGGCGTAATGAATGTGGAGGGTAATGATGGGGAGAGAATGAGAGAGACGCGAGGGAGAGACGTGCATGCTACAGTCTCTGTTTACTTGCATAGTCATAGTTACTAACATGCCTGTGTTTACAGAGTGTGAGAGACAGGATGATGTCTTCAAAGAGGACACATTATTTTATTAACAAATGAGGGTGGGTTTGAAGCTCTAACTGCCTAACCGATGGCCACATTAGCCATCTGACTTCTTGCTCTCTGATTGGTCGACTTCCAACCGACGGAATGGGGTTCCGCTTTTCCACAATGACCATAAATCATCACTCATGGCTATCATGTGGGCAGGCAAATCAGTGCGCCAGTCTGGGATTTGCATTGGTGTGCAGTGCGGCGAAAGAGAGTTACACTCTAACACGCCGCACGCAGCCATAATGTGCAAATGAGGCGGCCCTGGCACCTGCTGCACATTTGCATGGATTCAGGGAGAGCACAGACTGCAAATAAGGAACCAGATTAGAGAATGATGTTGACTTGATTATTTTAAGTTCTGCTAATAATCCTGTTAGATGTTAGGACAGGGCGATTATGAGGAACTATGGGAATTTTTATTACCATAGAAATACACACATAACACAAGCAAAAGAATATGTTGCACTAGATGCTTTATCTGTGTATCATCCAGCTAGTGCTCTGATGTAATCTAGCCTTATGCAAAATATTACAAAGCACAATCAAACTAAAGTGTTTTGCATATTCAAAATCAAATGCAAATACATAAACTTTGCAGCAACAGGGGGAAAAGCTTGATCAGTGATGATAGATGAGAGCGCCTTTGAAAATAATATCAAACGGATCAGGCATGTTTCAGATAAGAAACTGTCATTGGAAAATACTGGTGCTAATTTGAAAAGGCTGTGCACAATTCTGTCTGGCTCATTTTTATGTGATGCATGAAATACTCAGAGGATTAAAAAATAAAAGAGCAAAGAAGATATGAAGGTATTTTTCTGAGATCAATGAGCTAACAGCTCTTTAGAATTCAACTCCTTTGATCATCTTGTCAGTCGTTTGAATCAGATAGTTTCAGAAATGCATATCTGTTACCTTGGGCAAAAAAAAAATCATGAGGCCATGTCTACAGCGTTTACCTTAGTGCAAAATCCCCTGTTACAAAGTATTTTATTCACAGTGTTTAAATGTCTTTAGGAGTGATTGTTAATAGCATATGTCAAAAGTAAGGTGCGTGTGGTAATGGATTAGACATTGGAAAACTTTGTTGTGATGAATGCGAAGCTTATTCATATGATGTCAGGGCTTACATTGTTTGCATACACATACAATTACACACACCATGCACGGGTGAAGAAAGATAGAGAGAGGGACAGAGATAGAAAGGAAGAGAGAGACAGGGAGAAAAAGAGAGATGGAAAGAAAACACACTCACACATTACAAACACCATTGAAATTTGCAAAACACAAACCAGCAAAGCTAATACACAGAATGGGCTTGGGGATAAGCAATTTCTGCTTTGCCCCGCAATGAGTTTGCATAATAAGTCATTAGTTAGAATAATACAGTGCATTCACGGAATAACACAGTCTTTGTGTTAGGAGCTCTAAGAGAGTGCTAAAATATTTAAATAAGGGAAAAATGAATCTGTGAATATTCAGTCTCCAAAGCTGTGGGTGTTGAATGTTAATCTCTCTCTCTCTCCTGCAAGCAACGAGTTTAACCCATACTGATGTTTATTCCTCATAAAACTAGGGCACATTTTCCATGCGTGGGCATTTACATATTATTTACATTTGCTGTAACCTGTCTCACTCTCCTCATACTCTAATGTTGTCTGACAGACTGCGAGAGGCTGTTTTTTTCATGCATTGTGTAGGATAATGTAGTTTGGCACTGCGTGTGGATTGTGCAGTAGATTCCCTCTGCATTATATGTGTAGGAGTATGAGAGAGCAGACATGGTTAAAATAGACAGTTGTGTGTATATTACTATCCATTATTTATGATTTCACTTGCCTGCTGTGGGTGTAAATATAACACAGTGCTCAGATACAGTGGGGCTAGTCAGCATGCTGCAGACGTATGGATTGGACCGAGCCATGAGTCATACAAATACCCAGATACACAAATAGTCCCTCTCTGTCAGTGTTGTGTGTTTCTGTTGTCCAGTACATCATCAATCTTGGCTGTCTCATTTATGGAGTAGGGCTACTTATCAGAGAGAGGGAATTTGTTTGTTTGTGTGTGTGCTGGAGGCTGAAAGAGGGTTCGAGATGACTAACAGTGCCGCTCTGCCATGCGATGATATGAGCTGCAGAACAGTGGCGCTGCTGTAACACTTAACACTGTTCTAACCAATCACCAAGTGTTTTAAAAAATCTCAATCTAACTTTCATACATATGCACTGAATTTGAAAGGCAAGTAGGAAATTGTTATGAAAACATAGTAATGGTTCCTGCTGTGTGTAGTCTAAGCTGCCTTTGGGTCTTTAGGTATGCAGGTGTACAGTATAAATACACCCACCATGTTGCTATTGTCTTTAAAGGGATAGTTTACCCAAAAATCATTTACTCACCCTCATGTCATGAGTAAATGATGGAATAATTTTTATTTTTGGTTGAACAGTCCTTTTAATTTCATGAATTCTTTGACCAATATACAAATAACAACAATTGAGAAAATCATTTACTTATTTACAGAAAAACATTTATAATTTTTTACGTTTTACATTTACAATTTGAAGAGAGCCACCTGATCCACAGTTTTTCCATTTCCATCCAATTTTTTTTTTACAGTTTGAATCTGACAGCTCCTGTTGTCTTATGGAATATCAAAGTGTCCACTGGTTGCACACCAGAATTTCAATAGATGCAGTAGGTCAACAAGGTATTTTTTTCTATTGCTTTATGAAATCTGCATATCTTATACTGTATGTATTGTTTTTTTCATAGTATATACTTTGTTTAGGCACAGGGCATTTTCCACTTGTCTGAATGATCACAGACAAGTGGAAAATGCTGATTTATGTATTTATTTATTTATAAACTCTCATTGCAGTACTTACACTCACATTTATGTGCAATATTTTAATGTGCAATACCGTCACACTACTGGCAAGTTACACTATTCTTAACCAACCTGTACTTATGTGTATACACCCCTCTCTCTGTTTTGTGTTAGGATTTTTGCTTTAGCACTATTAAGCTATTTATGTATAGTGTATTTAGTTTAGTTTAGTAATAATTGTTTCTGTACTGTACCCCTGCTGTTGCTACATGCAATTTCCCCACTGCGGGACAAATAAAGAAATATCTTTTCTTATCCAATGACAAACTACTATAGCACTCAACCGCATCAATTATAATCACTTTTAACAGCAAATGAAAAGTAGAAATGATACTCAAGCTACACTTCTGTTTTGATAAGCATGATGTATACAAACCTCAATGCACCTGCTATTTAACTGTGCCATTGACAGAGAAACAGACACACAGAATACTGCCAATGCAGGATGTGCCAGTTTTGGGCCCAACATTGAGCCAATGTTGGCTTCAGTATTTGGCTGAAGGTGTAGTGCATGTGTCTCGCACACAGATTCACATTCTTTAGAATAAATGTGATATTACCAACATTGATATTTACAAAGATAATAACACATGTCCATGTCTCTCCATAATAGCTGAATGTTATTCGTTATTAAAACAAGTTTCTACACTTTCTCATTTTGTTTTGTAGTACAGAGTCAGATGAAAATAAAAACACAGATAAACACCTAGAGACTAATAATTGCAAGCAGTTTTGCATCACCAATAACTTTATTTTTCCTCTTTTCTTGCACTCCATCTCGTTTTCTCTCTCTCCCTGGCTGGTGATGTATTTTTGCCTGTCCTGATCTATTTAAACCCAGCATTTAAGGGTGAGTGATTTAATACCAGGTATCAAATGAATCATCATAAACACTGCTCTAATTAAGCTTAATTAAAGCAATCTAATGGACGCGTAATCACTTTGTGGATGCGAGCCCAAAGAAAGAAGATGAAGCATTCAGCTCTCACCCACGCACACTAACAATCACTTACTCTTTGAGTACAGCCACTTCCATCAATCATAGGGCTTTCCAAAGCCATGCCAGTCCTTCATTAAGCTGAGGAAGAGCCTCATAATTAAGATAATGCAATAATCTAATAGAGTCATTCCCTCAGTCTCTCTTAGTTTCATGCACCTGGGAGGCACCTCTCAATCTCCATACAAAAGACAATTGACAAATCAGTTTCTTCTAGCTGGTGTAATGCTCTTTGAATATTCATAGTGTTTTTAGAATTTTAATCAAAGTCAGTGATGAGCATAGCCTTAGTGTGAGCTAGGCAGCACAGACACACACACACACACAAACACATGCACATACACAAACAAATGCATTATTCATATTGTGTAGCTCAAGGTAGTTTGGCCACAGCTGGCTAAAGGAAATGTGTGAGTGTGAAATGTGTGTGTCCTGGCTTGAGGGTTTTGGCTCTGCTTATTGGACACATGGCAGGTCCAGATGTTCTGGTTTCGTATGTGCATAGCTCATCAAAAACTCAATGCCTGTGCCACCCTTGGGTCCCTGCCAACCCAGACACCAACCAGGACTCACTCTGCCATCTGCCATGTGCCTGTCCCAATGCATTATGGGCATGCTGTGTGTGTTTTGTGATGTCACAATAAGCCAGTACATAGGATGACGAGCTGGTTACCTTCCAACACAGAAAAGACCTCTTGGCCTAACAACACTACACCACCCTATCTCATATGCCCCAAAACAGAGCATCTATCCAAAATCTTTCAAACGTGTTTTTGTTGTTGCTATTCTCATTGGTATGAAAAACAGTTATGATATGAACAGATATGAACTTCTCTTCTTTGTCAGATTTATTTGTTTATTTTAGTTCTTTCCAGTGCTGTTTCTAAAAAGCCCTGCAGACTAAATCCCAACAGTTTAGACAGAATCAAGTCATTTAACTGAATGCCTGTCAATACCGTATTTACCAGTATGCACACATACACACCCTTGAGGCACTAGGTGTCCAAATTGAAAGGACCTAAGGCAGGTCTGGCACAGAGTGATGATGTGTCTCCAGTGACTGCCCGCCATTTTGTTTTGCTTCACTAAGCATGTCCCAGGTCTTCAGTCAGTCTCGATAGTCAGCACTGGTCTATGGCAACCTGTCAGAGATGCTAATAATTTCCCTCCATCTCTCTGACTTTCTCGTTTGGTTTCAATTTAGATTTAAATTCTGTTTAGTTTAACTAAATATGACAAAGCTTCAGTCAAAAAAATTATACATTGAAGTTGTTGTGATCCAGTCTGATTACTTAGTTATATATATCAATCTGAATATCTGGTCTAATACAGAAGGGACTAATACTAATACAGATTGGGCAGAAATTTCAGTGTGAAAACTGTGTGTGTGTGTGTGTGTAAATTAACCTGAAACTAGTGTTATGTAAATTGTCACATTTAATTTAATGGGGCAATTTATGTACAAATGGCTTTAAAAATAGTTTACAGAGACATTTGTTGCGCGCGTGTTTAAATAAGGTCCATTCTGTATCATTGTATGAATCATTCTGAAGAGATCTGAGCAATCAGACAACAGATTTGTTTGTCTCAAGCTCCACATTTGTTTCTACAAGAAATAGATACTTATTATTGAAATTAGCCATTAGAGAAAGTGAAATAACTTTCTGCCTCATGCGGTGTAATGTCCAGGAATGGTTATGCATGCACACGCACACACACAAATCTTGTATCAGAGCCACCAACTGCAAAGAGATTATTTACTGGTGTTGTATGCAAGCAAAGTTCCAGTTCCACATATAAATGATTAATATGCCTATAAAATATAATCTGTCTGTAATCAGAACTCTCTGACTTTCTCACACACACTTTATACATCCAAGTGATACACACACTACATCTGAGTAACAGAGAGACAGACAAACACCATTAATTATTTATCCACACAAGAGTAGCATTGAAATTTTTATCTACCAGTTTTCACTGATCAAAGAGAAATCATTTATCTGTTTTATTTTCCTCACTCAGCCGTGCTATAAACTTTCACTAGCTGAATGCAATGGTCTTATGTGTGCTGAGACCAGCATTCAGTGCACACAAGTGCACAATCCAAACAGACACACAGTGCGAGTGTTGATGGCCTTTAGACAACAGAAAGCACTGTAGTGGACAGCACATTCTGTGGATTATATGAAACATAATGTGCAGAACTGTGTGTTAAATTAGACATAACACATTCCCCTCATAACAACCTGCCCCACATGACCCATAACACAGTAAATGCCAAATCCACTGCTTTTCCACCTCATTTAACAATGCCTTGTCTCACACACAAATTGTGCACAAACGCGCACACACAATGTTAAAACTCAAAGCAAAGCATCACTGGACAGAAAAGCATCTTAGTTCAGTGAAGGGTGAAGTACATGCTGGTTTTAATGTGCTGTAAAATATTGATGTGAAAGGCGTGTTTATTTTGTGCACGGGACGCTACCATTTCATGCTGATCTGGAACCAGCGACCCCATCTAAATTTGAGTTTTAATTGAAATATGGGAAACTGCAGCGATGATCTCAGCTCAGGGTGAAAGGGGTTGTGGGTAAACAGGAGGGCCGAAGGGCTACTAATCTCTTCATAAAAAAGCAAGAGATAGAATGTGTCTCGTTACAGTGATGTCTGCTAACGGTGTCAGTGAGCCTGACATATATTATTCATGGTCCTCATGCACAACACATACACATGCTTTTTTTGGCTGTTTCCTGTTGAGCCCGAGAGAGTCTGGGTTTGTTTGTTTGATTGGATGGAGTGGACACCTGATCTGGGCTCTGAACATCTATCTGCACTATCAGAACCTCTCACCATTTTATCTTACCCATCCACCAGCGGTTCTCAAACTGCTGGCCCGGTCTTGGCTGATAAGAGGTCAGAGTTGAGGCTGATCGCAGTGAGACATTAGAATGAAACTGAAGACGGCCTGTGCTCTCAAAGATCATAATCGTGCAACAAGAGAAGCTTTCCTGAGCTTAAAAGCTTTAAATGTGATTTGTGCATCATACGTGGTGTAACACATCTAATTTATCTTCATTATATATGTGCACAGACTTCTGCTGTTGCATACACACACACACACAGTGGAGATTGTTTTATTGATTTCTTTTGGTTTAATAGTGAACTATTTATAGTTTAATAGTGAACTAATGATGTGTGCTATGACCCAGCCCTACTCTTTAACCTTACCTCCCCAGAAAACTGTTGGCCTTTCTACATGGCATTTTAATAAAGATATCATGTAGTTTTATTACTTATAATTAGAGTAATTATATGGCAGTAGTTGTAATTATAATAGAAGCATTATCTTTCATCACATAATTTTCCTTGTTGGGAACTCTTGGCTGGTCCCAGCTATGTAGGTGATGTCAGGTATGTCAGGTTTTACTATCCTTGGGGGGACATTTGATCTCCATGATGTAGACAAACCTGACCCACATACTCAGCTGCTAAATTTCACAGGCCGGTACAATTTTTCTGAGTGTGCCTCCTTTCGTCTGGTCCCCATTATTATACTATAGAGAACCATAGTGTCCCCTCTCATCACATGCCCAGTGACAGAATAATGTTTTATTTTTATAAAACACAGGGCAGAGAGCATAGACTCCACACACATATTGGCATATGTGGACTCGGCATAGACTATACTAGACATTTTTTTAATTAACAAAAATTCACTATTTGTTATGTTTTTCAGCGATTTAGACACAGGAAGTGTCCCCATAAACCATGTTTGCATTGATATACACGTCATTATACAAATTTGTGTCTTTGTAAACTATATATTCAAACCCACCCACACACACACTCATACACACACACTCACACAGATAAACCCTGTCATTGACTACTATTAATCCTGCCTGATTTGCATTGTCAGAGCGCCTGTGTTTGAACAATGCTGTTGTTTCCTTGTTTGCTAATTTAGGAACAAACATTTGCCTGTGCAGCAAACAAGCTCTCCCAGGATGTGTTATTAATAGGCTAATTAAGCCAGCAGTAATGAGCAGGATTACAGCTAATTATGACAAGATTTGTTTTGGCGTTCCGTCTGGGAAGAAGCAGTGGAGTGTGTATATCTACCTGGGAGTTCATTACTGCGATCACCATGCACCTGAGTGCACAGAGCACAGGGGGAAGTTTTGTGTGTATTTATGTAAAAGAGGATGATGGGAAAGCAAGCATGAATATTGCCTTGCTGGTGTGATGGGTCAGGGTGGCAGCTTCCTGTTCTGTGACATTGGGTAACACTTTATTTTGATGGTTGACCTACAGAAGACATAAGTTACCATTGAAATGAAGTGTTGCCTGACCTTGATAGCACATAAGAACACACAGACAACAAACAGTTTAACTATTATTCAGTATTCATTCACTCACCTATTAAACAGAAGTAAACAAGTATAAATATTCTATAAAGAATCTGATATTAATTGATATCATATGATATAACTGATATAATTTGTTATAAAATCTTGACAAAATACTAAAAGGAGTTAAAAGGGTGTGTTTGTGCAGAATGTTTGAATGTTGTTAGGCCTTACAGACAAGCTTTTAGTCAAGAGATGCAATTGCAGCGTTTATTGATCACAACTTTTAGACTGAAAGTGCAGTTACAAACACAAATGCTGTTCAACAGTTTCAGCTGAAACTACATGAGCAAACATGTGACACTCAGCCCAGCTGAAATCTGTGAAACCAAAGCCACATATTTTGTTGAAAATGACTTTAAAAGCTTTCCATCTTAATTTTTGTAATACTGCATAAAAAAATATGTGCCAGCCGGTGTTATGGAATTTTAAATGCACATATTCAAAAACAGCAAGATGACTCAGGGTTTAAATTAAACACTGTCACAAAAAATTCAACACACACACATATTTCTGAAAGCTACGATTGGGATTTATACCTTAACTTCATATTCTTACCCTTGTCTGTCTAATAATAGCCAAAACGAACACAAAAAGAGAGAGAGAGAGAGAGAGAGAGAGAGAGAGAGAAAGAGAGAGACCCATGAATTGACTGAATGATCATCCTTATTATCATCGAGGTTGATCATTCAGCTAAGAAAAACTGTAACCAAACACAGATTAAGTGCCCGAAGTTTAGTTGTGGAAAAGGGCAGACACAAAAAATCCTGAAAACATGGCAAACTCTGTGAGCATGACATGAACGGCAAGGTCAAAACACAAACACATTTTCGCTTAAATGTAAAAAATATCAGAGAAAAATACAAGCCACTTTTTCAAACATTGATTCCAAATTTACCAACACTGACAGATGGGGAAAAATTATTCTTGGAGAGGGAGACACAGGCCCCTAGCAACAAGCTACATATCAGCATGCCATGGCCTGAGGGACAGATAGTGTAACAAACATTAAATCCACCAGCAGTGAATTAAACTCATCACTTTAATTGGCCTATTACACCCTGAGAAATTACTACATTTCAATGCAAATTACAATTTTCTTTTATTTATTTTACTAAAAATGTGAATATTTTCCCTTTTTCTTTTTGTTCCCATAATTTATGTTTTTTATATACTTTTTTGTTTAAAATATACTTTTTGTGTATTTTTGATTGTATTGTATTTTTTTAGCTACTATATATACTTTAGTAGCTACTATAGCTACTAAAGTACAATTGGCAATATTGTAAAAGCTGACAAACATGCCTATTTCTATTGTTTTCATAGCAGACCAATTATATTTCTTTTCTCTAGCACTAAAACTAAACACAAACCTGCTGACATGATTTGATTTAAAGCAAAAAATGATTTGCACAAATGTTAAAGGCCTAAAAAACAATTTTAGATGTTTTACTATATTTGTAAATTTATTTCCATAAACTTGGTTTTCAGCTCTATTCAAACTTTAATCACTTTCTAGCTGTTGGTCTAAAGGCAAGCCATTTATAATTATTACAGAATAGACCAATATAAACCCTTACCCTAAAAAAACGTTTTTAGAAATGAACCAAGACATTATCCTCTTTATAATCCAGAGGATTTTCTCCCGGATTTATCAATCTTTTGGGGACACTTTCAAATAATGAATACAAAAGTACAGCTAGGTATAGCAGAAACACTAAAACATTCCTTATGCATTAGATGATTTTTTTCCTGAAAAAACAAATAGAGAATACAGCACATTTTCTCCTAAACTTGGACAACATTTTTCCCAAAAAAAACCTCTTTTATTCTTCGCAACATGTGTTCATGAAGATTAGGCCACTGTAATCTTACAGGGTTTAATAAGCGTTAGCTCTGAGAGGGAGAGAGCTAAAGTTAAAACAGAGAAATGGAACAGGGCTACACTTCAACAGATGACTTTAATCCTGTTTATTAAATTATAAAGAATCCGTGAGGATCAGGAATAACAAGTCAAGGATTTAAGCGATTTGTGGAATTTTTTGCTGCGTTATTTGATGAAATAGGATTGTAGTGAAGTGGTGGAGCTTTGTGTGTGTGTGTGACAGCAGATGTGCATGACCAGGATGAGAAATGGAACATGGTCGACAGGATCAGGCGCAGACATTTATTTAATGCAAATGCAAAATGTATTAAAGGCAATAATTCACTCATTCTCAATATGAGGCAGTTTGTAGTGCTTCATAGTATTGACAGTCTATTAAACCAACAGAAGCAAAAATATCAATAACTTTATCTGCAGGCTACATTCATAACAACAGATAACACACACAGGAACATGAAACTGATTGAGAAAATGATTACAATTCGATGTAAATAAAATATACTTATAAAGTTAAAACACTGGCGTGCTTTATTAAGGAGACAAGTTATTTCTTTAGACTTTGATATCTCATTGACACATACTTTGGGACAATGGCTAAGGCAATTTGTGACCCTAGAATGATCTTCAGAATGTTCTGTGTAGCATATTTTAAGAGATACTTGGGGGTTGAGATTTGGGAAGATTAGAGCGAATGAGAATTAGCTGGGTGGTTTTGGCTGGTTGGATTCGCCAGCTCACTGGGACCTCAGTGCCACTGATAACTTCCACTGAGCTGTTTGCTAAGAGGATTGCATGTGCTAATCCAAGTCAAAAGACGAACCATGTGAATTACATCCCCAAACAGATTACTCCACACAGATCAGGATGAAAGCAATCAATCTTGCCATGTTTTGCCTAATTCTGATATAGGCACTAAAAGGAATCAAAACTAGTAGATGATGTCAATAAGTGTAGACAATTCAGCACTAAGGAGCCATTACATGTGTGAGAATTGTATTAGTAACCTGAAGTGCATTGTGATGCTAGTTCAGTCTTTATTTGTGATGCTCAGTCTCTATTTGTCTTTCTGTGTTTTTGCTGCCATATTTAACACTCTTAGTCAGAGTTTGTCTAGACAATGTTTTTATATTTGTTTTTTTTTATTACTGCATTTTGTGTGAGGGAAAGCAGCCTGGGGAAAGCTATAATAGAGAATTTTGTGTTAAGATGTCAAACCAAGTTAGTGTGTTGAGGTGTGAAAGGAACAACATCATCCTCAATATATAGAGAGGTTCTCTCTTGTGCACTAAACAAGCAGCACTGTAACCTTGGCCCAGAAAGTCGCTGCTGTGGGAACCAATCAAGTATGAGAAAGTGTTCCATATTTAAAATGCAGAATAAATATGAAGCACAGCACCAGCATCATTATCAACAGAAATGTTGTGTACAAACGTGTGGGGGACTGTAATTATCTGTTGTCTTCAGCCGTCTCACACCTCCTCTCCCCTTGCACCTAGAGGGTGTGTTCAAATAAAGTGAGAAAGAAAAAGGTGTGAGACAGGTATGTGGTATTGTCTGTCATGAGCGTTTGAAACTGTGGCACCCAGGGAGTTTCCAGCACGCATGTTGGCATAGATGCACACACATACCCACAATGCACCTGGTCACCTAACACCCCGCCCAAGAAATAGCTTTACTGCTAGATAAACTTTTTTTCCACCTGTGAACGTGGAAAAACACAAAAGGCCATGGACAAAGAGAGGAGTAAGAGGAGGTGTCAGATAGCCAGGCTGTAGGTCATCAACATTCTCGAAGGTATTGCGTCTGACTCACACCTGGGTCACACTCACCAGCATTCGGGAACTGCGGGGAGCAGGTGTGTGTGTGTTTTATATGTTTGTGCAAGCACACAGAGCAGATGGCAAGAGCAATAACTGACAAACCCTGAGAGGGAAATGTGAGCACCTAATAATTATACCTGTGTTTTCTGCCACAAACACGCCAATTAGAATCCCAGCAACACCTTTCCAACACACACTTATGTGCGTCTGACACTGAGACCATGTGAACAAGGATATACTAAAACAACATGCCATTTTGAACAAAGGGCCATTGTTTACATTGAGAGCGACTCATAATAACGCTCTTTTTCTCTTTGCCACCTATCACTCTCTCGGGTCTCCAGGGGGTAAAAGCAGAGATGTAGCTGTGGGTCCCAGCTGACGGAACGGTTGCAAAAACAAGAAGTGCACTTACAAGCCCCACTGGTCTCCCTGGAGGTTCTGCTTTCTCAGACCTGAGGTACTTTTCTAACTTTGCTAACAGCAAAGTTTATGTCAAATACTTTTTGCTTTGTTGAATTTTAAGCAGTTAGATGATTTTTTTCAAGCTTCTAGACTGACACATTTGGCTGGAACACTGTGAAGCACTCTGGTAATCCAGGATTACAGATAAACTCAGTTATGAAGGTAGACTTCAACTGCAAAATGTCAAATAATATCTAGTATTAGCTTAAAAATACAGCAATAGGTAATAATAGATCAGTGGAGCAACACAAAGTCTGGTCTTGGAAAAAACAGGAACAGAAATAGTCACTGTCTTATTTACTGACCTGGGATCAGTGAAGATCAACAGGATACTCCCTAAGCTTCACCCTGCTATAGAATCAGAGAGAGACACAGGGAATATCATATCCGCATCCTGTGCGGAATTTAAAAAAACTGACTCCCATTATTTGTCCATAGACCATATGTTATTTCTCTCTAAATATTAAAACAGCTGTGACATGGAACATCGTGTGCAGGATCTTCATTAATCAACTAAGGGAGAAAACATGGTTAGAAATGTTTGTGCACTCATACTAATACTTTCATTTATTTCTTTCATTAATTATTTTATTTATTTCTTCTAGACTGTGATGGTCTACATCATTTCAGACATCAGATGGTGCTTGTTTGACATTTCTGACTAATCTAAAATGTTCCTAATATTTAAAATATATTAGGAACACACATGTTGATTCTAAGCAGCATTGTGACCACAGCATGGAGAGTGGCAGCCTATCAGAATGATTAACCAGAAGCACATGCTGTCCTGTATGTTTTTGCTGTACTCAGCTAGGCTAAACCTGATGTCTTGAACATTTTTACGTAAGCCATAATGGAGTTATTTCGTTCTTACAAACTCCCTGCAGACTCTGTTTCTCCACCCACTTTTTCTTCACCCCAGTGATGAATCCTCTACCACCACATTTCTCAGTGGACCTGTCACTTCTTCTGTGGTCATTTTCTCAGAATAGATAACATGCTAAAGACAAACAATTAAAGTCAATGTTCATGTTCATGTTCTATTCAAAACATTAAAACACAATTTAAAATGTGTATGTGTTTACGAATTCGTTTTGTATTCTGAAGGTAATTATATAAGAAATTATATAAGAAATTTTTAATAATGTTAAACATATGTAATCAGAGTTTATAGAAATGACAGAAAATGTGCACTGGATAACAATGCCACATCATTATTATTATTTACAGGCCGTGATGTCACAGCGGTTAAAGATCTGGACTACATGCACAATGCCAATTAATTAAACTGCATTGTTACACACTCCTGAGATGGACTAAATTTACCTCTTCATTCCTAAAGTTACACGCACAATCACCCCTAACCTCCCACCCCCAGCCACCAGTTTCTAACCGCAACCATCTAAATCCCTAAAATAATTACAACTGCTCTTAGGCATGCAGACACCCACTTAAACAGACAATCAGATTAAACTATCTTTCATTCAGCCAAATGTTTTCAGTTGAGTCCTCATTAAGCCGAGCAGCTTAAGTGTATAACGACACACCAAAGTAAAACAGTCACACACACCCGATCGACAGAATAAGAAAATAATGGGGAAAACTTTAAAGTGGGGATTTATTTTGTACTTATTTTATATATTATAAAATACCAAGTCAAATGAGAAACCCCCCAAAAAATCGTCAAAAACCCCCCCAAAAAAGTCTCAGTGGGTTCACATGTACATGTCTTCAGAAACCAGCATTAGGCAAAACACTACCTGAGTCTGATCTGTAAGAACAGCTTCCCACTGCCTAATCAACCTGAGGCCAGTGCAGTCTGTCCGCCTGGGTGCCTGCCTTTGTTGCACCCTGAATAGACGCTAAATATCCTCCCAATCTCCTTCCTGGCTCTGGTTGAGCTCTCAGGAGCCAGTCTATTCACATGCTAATGCAGACAGGCTTGATTCCTTAATCACAATCCTGCTGAAATCCAGGAACAAGGAGATGTAATAGGGAACCATTTCCTCATTGTTATTTCATTTTTTTCTGATCCGTAACTCTCTTACCTTCTCGGTTTTGCAATGAATTACAAAGCGGAGGGCTAAAAAAGTTGGAGTAGAAGATGAGTCGTTCTTTATTGTAGCAGTGGATGCTTAGTGGCAGTAACTCTATGCATCAATTCAGTGGAGGATTTGATTTGTTTCTGTTGACGAGCTCTGTTAATTTCCTCTCCCGCCTCATTAAGCTCTAACTGCCAATTAATGTCTTTTGTTCCCAGTAATGGCTGCCTCCCAAACAGAGCTACACACACACAGACACAGGCTTACACAACAAAAGAGAGCAAAGTATCGGTGGTACACCCCTACAGACAGAGAGAGGAGAGAGAGTCGTTGATTAATTGGGAGCTCAGTGGAACAGCAGGCAGACAGCATCTCTCATTAGCTCCTCTACAAACTCCACCAGCACTCAGACACCACTCGTAGCCCCTGAGGACATGAGGTCACGATCTCTCACGACAACAGTTGGACAAACTAACAACGGCCTAATTGCAAAGACCATAACAATGATATCATAACTTCCAAAAGTTCACACACATAAATTTTTTGGAAAACAAAATGTTCGATAGCATCAAAAAATACACTTTCAAGGCTATTAATATTTTATTTAGTCCAAATTCTGCCTGTTTGTGTAGTGTTTATGAAATCTGAAGAACACTTGTATGCTATACCGCTTATCTCTGCCTTGAGAAATCCTTGACTACTGTCCTATTAGCAAAAAGTGCCTTTTGTGTGTCTGAAACACGGGACTGTTAGATTGCCCTGAGTGAGCTGCGGGTGGGGGGACCACACTTTATCCTTCGGTCCATTAGAAAAGAATGGCTGTTTTTGTTCCGGAGAGGCAATAGAGACAGATACTGCAATAGAGACACAGTCCAGCGAGTGCTTCTATAGGGGCTTTTACAGGAAAATATGACTATGTTGTGATTCATTTTTCAAAGAGATCCATCTAAAAGGTTTTTGAACCTTACATTTTCAAAAATGACCTTAATGAACTTTGGTCAGCCCAACTTCTGAAGTACTGAAAACCATCATCAACTTTTCATTTGAGTCTAGGAGAGAGAGCAGGAAAAAAAGATTGAGAGAGAGATCAAAAGAGAGAGACAGATCATACATTTTCAAAGCATTTGTATAGACCTCAAAGTAAGAGGCCAATGACTGTGTGTGCGTGTGTGTGCGCGCATGTATATGTGTATGTGTGTGTGCAAATTTTCAGTTCTCTTGTCTAACCTCTAGCATTGTTGCATAAAAAAGATGTTTTAAAACACAATACCATGTTTTCTATAACAATCTTTAGTATTATGTTGACAGCTTTGACAGAAAAGGCTTACCAAAAACTCTATAAGCAATCCATAATAATATATAGAAGCATATGCAGAATATGCCAACTAAAACTAAAAATGCAGTTATGTAGTAAATATGTCAACAAATGTGCTTTGACACTATATGTGTCAAGTTCCAAACTGGCCTCATTTTATGCTACTGAAGACATTAACAAAACAGAAGTGAGTGAGGCTTCAACTTCCCGTCACTGAGCAGCTGTTGCTGTGTTTACATTTCAAACTGCTGTATCATTAAACCCCTCTAAAGCTCCACAGAGAAACTTAATGTGAAAGAAAGACAACAAGCTTTAAAACAGCATTTAAATAAGCTTACTCTAGTAAATAAGCTTTATATAGGACAAAGAAAGTAAAGTAAGGACATTTTGGCCAGTCCTTACTTTTTGACATGCTTTTAAAGGGCTAACTGAGACTTTTAGGGAAAGCTAGAGACTGCATTGTGTGCAATGAATAGTACAAAAATAGCTGTACAATGTGAGTGCTTGTGCGTGTATGAGCATATGAAACACACAATGTACCATCCAAACATACATTTTCAAAAACTATTTTTGTCAAATTACAAAATGTTCATTTTTTGTATAAGTTTGTCTCATATTCAAAACAAAATACACAACAGCAACAAAAGCAAAACAAAACAGCACTCAAGAGGAAATCACCTCCAGATCCAACACAAAAATCCTCACCCTCCTCCTCCATTCACCATCCCCATCACTGATCACTGGATTACATTGATCAAATGAGACAGACAATATGCCTAACATGGTGGCAGAGCATCAGTCCTGCTGTGCCAGAGACTAACATAAGCTGCTCGCTGTCCTCTGCCAACCAATAGAGGACATGCAGACCGGCGCTGGCGCAGCTCTTGCGCCCTGACCACTGCAGCCTCACATTTATTATCTGTTCCTGGGACTTCCAGTTAACACGTGTAAAAACACACTCCCACACTGTACTAGCATACACTGTCTGCTAACAGTGTCATCAGAGCAGAGACCTGTACATTTAATTATATCTCACTTCTCTCACTGTCCTGTATTTAAGGAAACAGAATTCAGTCATAACATCAGTTTGTAAGCCAACACAGGGCTGGCACAGCTAAGATGCCATGGATTTCCTCAAGACTTTTTAGTAAGTTTGAGTAGAAGATCTATTAGTAAACTAATGTGTGTGGTTAACATTGAGTCAGGAAAATTTCTTTTTTTATTTGATGTTGATTTGCCATACAACATAAATTACATTCACACCTCAATGGTACGTTTAAAGCCGGTGTGAACTTATGTCCCTATCAAATTGTAATATGTGCAGTAAAAAAGTATACTGTTTATTTTCCTCTGCTGAAGTTGCCAACCCTACTGCTAATGTGAATTTTATCTGAGATCGGCTCATTTCATTTCAGACTGCACTCTGAACGTTTATGCATTTTTTTCTTAAATATTTCAGCATGTTGATACTACCATTCCTAAAGTAAGAAGCAGTCTCTACAACACTGGTAAATACACCAGGTAAATACACTCACATACACAAATATTCTAATAATTTTACTATTTCACTTTTATACCTTTTAAAATAAAAAAGGGCTAGTTTTTACATTGTTATTTGGATTGTCCTGTACTATTCCATGCACACATACTATAAGATGTTTGCATAAATTAAATGCTTGATACACAGAAATAAGTTCATGCCCTGGCAGCCAAATGTGAGATGTAAAATAGTAGTTCTGAAGACTAACTATTATCCAAACATCCAGTCTCCATTTGCATCCTCACCTGACAGACCATCAAACACACGTCAAGAATATTCTGCATCTCTCTCAGAAGCAATAGTTCAGAATAAAAGAGCACTTATTCCAGAAGGTTGGCAAGATGTTTTCTTTTCCTCCCACCCTTGCCTATTTTTATCCCTCAGGCCCTGTTTTCAAGTGATATTAAGGTGCATTTTGGGTGATCAGATAAAGATGAGACACATTGCTGTTTACACCTGGTCATAACATGCATCTCAAACACATCTCTTGTGACAACTTGGGATTCCATGGGGAGGGTCTCTGACTTCATCACTACACAAATAAAGACAAACTGTCAGTAAAAGGAGGGTTTTTGTAAACAATTTCTGTATGCCGCATGGAATTTACGTTGGGTTGCTAATGTACAATTTTAGTGAAGTGGAATAATCCATTACTAATTTGTACACAATCAAGTTTCTAGGAAATTAATGCATTCTATTCAATTAAAATTCAATTAAAATTTTGTTTGTATAGGGATTTTGTACAGTGTTGCATTGTATTCTAAATAAAATCCATACACCTACATATAAATCAAAACACAGTTGAATGCAATAAAACTGGAGAGTATTTACTGAAAGAGGCAGTTGTGTACAAGTTTCAACAACCAATTGTGTCACAGGTCACAGACGGGGATGTAGGGGGGGTTCTGGGTTAGCCGATGGCAAAATCCTGCAAGACAGCCACACACACATCACCATCTGCTTCTGTGTGCACAGTTAGGCTCAATTTGAGAACATATTAGCATTGTGTAATGTGTGTGTAATGTGTGGGTCAGCCCAGTCGCCTGTGTATTCAGGAAAAGAGGAGCGTTACAAAAATATCTCATCAGATTAGGAAGAGAAAGGCTTATGGTGTCAAGAGGTATGAATTACAACCAGCCCCATCTGTTCTCACTCTCTCAATATCATTATCGTCATCTCTCTAATTATTCTCATTATGACTATTTATTTAGTCACAGCGGTCTCACATGGCAGCGTCATTCAGAGAGTTTTCTCAAGAGTACAACCACTGTAGCCTAGACAGCTCTGACATCAGTCACCACCGATTAAACTATGTTTCTATGAACAGGTACAGTATATATGTACGTGGCACACATACCTATGGCTAATATGTGCACAAAGGAAAACTGCCAATAGTGATCAAAAATTTTCTTCAAGAGTGTAAAAGATTGACTACCACCATCAGCAGCGGAAGTAACCCCAGGTAATCATTAGCAGTAAGAGCTCATTCCAACTCTGGTCTGTCTGATTAAGGAGCTAAAAAAGAACTTCATAATCATGTTAAATTAAAGGTCCTTTAGATTTAATCTCACCCTTTCCAATCTCTTAATTACTTATTTGTCCCAATTATTTGCTTTACTGAGCCCATTAAAGGCCCTTTTCACCTCCGAATTAACCAGTAGCAGCTGTAATCACGCCAGTGTGAAGCCCTCTTCATTAGAGCGCGCACACACACACAGATATACGGGGGGAGCGTGTCACAGGAAGCTCACACTCTTCTGATGAGAAGCAGCAGTCGCTTGGTTTCTTCAGGTTGTGTTTCAGAGAGGAACCCAACTGTTCCGAGATCATCCGTAGCTGTCACACCATCCTACACAACACACACAAAAACACTCATCACATGATATGAATCATCATTCCACACTCATGTCCCACGCCTTGAGTGATGTATCACTGCATATGTAATGTAATTTATGTGCAAATAAAACATTTCCTCAAACAATCACCCTCCCAGCATGGTGCAAATCTTTCATATCTGCTGTGAATCATGCCGAAGATGTCTTCTCCACTGCTGCCAAAACAGGATATTAACAACTAAAGCAGCGATGCAGGTAGATAATGCATGTTTATCATTGTAAAAATGAAGATATCAACTGCATGTGATTATTTATAAATTATTTATCATTAGTAAAGATATCAGTGGTTGTGTGAGCCCTGTGGTATGTAAAACCAATATTAATGCTGTAGCACATTTACAGCTATAGTAAGATTTAACAGCATTACCTGTGTAAGAAGTAGAAACCTTCCAAATCTCATCTGTGCAAAACACTGTCAAATGTCCTCAGAAGAGACATTGTGTCATTCCATTTCTAATGACCACTGCAGCAATCTTCCTCTTAACCCTGCCGGACTGTACAAGTGATACAGTTGTACTTACAGTAGGTATAAAGATACTGAACCTGTGAACATAGGCCTACCTGATGATTAACTCTTTAATGACTTGCATCCTCCACTGAGCAGTTACTCAGAGCACCGGGATGGGATGTACTGTAACTTTATTAGGGAGCAGTAAGGTTAGTACACAATCTATGACCCAGTTATGGAAAGCAATATGTTGCTGTTATTATACTGTAATATCGCGTTAATATGGATGATAAAATAGTAAAATGGCAAATTGTAATGTATAACTTCACAAGGTGGAAGTATCCAAATCTATATAATCTAGTATCTGTCTTATACTAAACCCTTATTGCCTCCTTAAAATGCATGAAAAATAAACATTTCCATGATCTGTATTAATAATTCATTTATTCATTTGAACTTGCAAATATAAGAACTGAATTATTCTTTACTCTTGCCCAAGAACATTTTTAATACAGTTAGTTTAGCAGAATAACAAACCGCTTTTATATTAATAAATTAGCACATCTTTAGAATAGCAAATAGCTTATTTTGTGCTGTTATTGATACTATTGAAAGTTTAAATACAGGAAATAACAATTTATGGTAGTACATTTTCTTTTTTAGTAGACCAGTTGAAATCTACAGTGCAGCACAGATATAACATTGAACTAACAGACTATCAAGCATTTTCATGTGGTGAAATGTCATATTCTAACTTTAAGCACAGTTAGTCACGGCCCTCTAATCTGATTAGACAATTAGCATTGCCCCCCACCCCCATCTGGAACATGATAAGCCAGATGGCACAGACATCCAAGTGGTGCTCCTGCCTACAGTACAACAGCACTCCTACTTATATGATATTGCTTATTAAACCATTCCAATGAGAGCTGTTCCAAGACTGCTGATCTAGGACCAGATTCATATCAAGGTACAACCATGTAATACTGCTTTAATCATGCCTTAACTTTACATTAGCCTCCAACTGCAGGTCAGCAGAAAACCCAACGCAAACATGTGATCGTTCGCATACACACACTGAACTGCCCTCTCAGTGACTATAATGATAGGGATAAAACTAATCTTCTCCAACTGACTCCTGTAAATTCATGCTTTCTCCTTCAGTTCAGCAAAAATCTCCTTAAGACCCATAAGAAAGATTCCTGAGCATGCTCGTGACCCAGGAAGAGACAGAAGCAGAGGATGAGTGAGGTTACTGTTTCATCTGGCTCAGTAAGCCAGCACTAATTTGAGGCCCAAGTGGAGAGGCCACTTGTGTCCAGGCCTGATGAAAGCTCTTCAGAGGAGAGAAAAGAGTGGAGGATTGTATCAAATCGCTGGTCGCTTTCATAGAGAAGCTCTTCTGTATCTGCCTCTCTCATGCTCTTGACAGAGCCTCTTCTCTGTTTCTCTCTGTCTCTCTTCCTCTTCAGCAGTGCCACTCAACAGGATAGCCCTTTAATCTCCACCTATTCAGCTGCTCCCTTATTAAGATTGAAACTAGGAAAAAACAAAAAAGAATAAAGAAAACAAAAACACACCTTGTCTATGTACAGCTTTTTCACATCAGAGAGAGATGAAATGAAAGAGACGAGAGTGGAACGAGAGCCTGCGGGAAAATCAGTGCATTGGGATTTGGAGTGTATCTCTGCTTCTCCTTCATCCTTAGAAGCACTTCTTCTGAGAAGAACATCAAACTCAGGGCTGCCAGCTAAGAAAGTACTTTTTTTTTGCAGAGAGACTGCAGGAGGAAACAGAACAAGGTAGAGACGGTCACAAGCACTAGAAGGTAGAGCTTAAAGAGATGTATTCACTGGAATTGAATTAGCTCTGGTATTGATATTCTAAAGAGTGGTCTGAAGGCCTCTGCGGAGGGTGGATAATGCAGACACCTGACTTTGCTAAGTAGGGAAACGGGATGGGGGTGGTGCAGTCTGTCAGCGTTTGCACTGAGGCAGACAATAGAAATTTGGAGAGATTAGTGCACATCAATAAGTCTCATTTGATCTATTCACTGCTGTGGTAATGCACAAAGCCAACGGCTCATTTAACTGGCTGGTACATCAATCCAAAGCTGAATCATGAAATCTGCTGTTGACGCTCCTGCAGCAGCACATTGAGCCGTACATTCAGCTGACAGCAGCTCACGCATCAGCAGTACAGACTGCACCCATGCCAGAGTGATGAGTTCAAAAGTTGCCTGTGACAGAAAGATGGGAACTCTTTCCTCTGACTGCTGTAAATCGGAACTTCTCAGCCAGTTTAGCGACAGGATGCAACCTACAAAGCTTTAATAAATACCTATTTATTTTGCGGTTGTCAGTATACATGAATATATAGTTAGTTGTGTTTTATTTTTTACATTCAGTATTGTTTTTTTTAGCACAGGAACTGCTGCTGTATATGACAACTGTACATCAATGACAAGGCAGAATCAAACTCCTATCTTCCAAATGAGCACCACTGCATGACGTATTGGAGCACACACTATTTCTCAAATAATTTACCTAATCAGACATTTGTTTGCCACTACAATCCAAGAACATTCAAGAAAGAACAGAATGGTTTCATTTCTCTTGGTTAGTATCATTTGGCATCTACAGCAGGGGCAGGTGAAATACATATGCTGAAATCATCCCCTTAATGACAGCAGCTCAACCACCAGAATCAATCCATTTACACAAACACACATCCTGACCAATAATCCATCTGAGGAAATCAAAAGGAAGTGTTGTGTGTGTCACCAGCTGGGGCACCGCAAGGCATATTTGAGTCAGCTGGGGTTATATCTGTGGTTATTTCAGACAGCTGAGACAGCAGAAACTGTCTCTTTCCCACACATACACACACATTGGGTTTACTTATGAGAACATCATATAGACATGATGGCTTTTAAACTTTACAGACTATATATTCCATCTCCTACACTAACTCTACCTCTAAACGTAACAATCACAATCTCCTTTTTTATATTAAAAAAAGATTATTATATATGATTTCTAAGACATTTGGTCCCCAAAACATAGTGAACACCAGGACCACATAGATACACACACGTCTGAACCAGCAAATAACACACCCAGCAAATGTACAAAATATTTTTTTATACAAAAAAGTTTATTGAATTATTAACAACTGTACATGATCAGTGCTGACACAGTTTGCTACATACTTTGGTGTGAGAGGTTGTGAAAGGCAGGTGGGTCAGGTTCGCATTGTATTGAAGATGGAGTTTACTGTGACACGAGTTCTGCTAATGCAGAGATCTTCAGGGCTCATTCCAGTTCCAATAGTCCACATTAGCACATAAAACGTTAGCTGGAATCAGATTTACAAAGCTGCTCTCTCTCACTTGTGCACACACAATATGCTATCACCAAAGTCAAGTGCAGGCCAAGAATATATTCATTAGAAAACTGGCTCAACTTACAGAAACAAACCCCAGTTGAGACACTCATGAAAAAGGTTTCTATAAATCTGTGACATAGCCTGAAAACTGTTAGGGCGGGGCTCTCTATAGCAGAGTTAAGCTGTCGGTCATTGGGGTTGAGTGAGTCATATCCCGTTTCAAACAGCAGCAAACTATAGCAGGGCCGCTTGCGGGATAAGTTGGCAAGTTACTCATCATGGCGTACAATTCATGCCGAGCCAGCATGTTACAATCACACTTCATTATCTGAATTCCTCTTTCCAACAAGACGCCACAAAAGGCCAAGGGCACAGACAAGTAGTACAGTTAGTTATCCTCAGAGTTTAATATTCCTTTTAATTTACAAACAACTCCCTCTTCTCTGGGCTGCTTTCTTGCATTTAGCGGTGTTCGGTCACATTCTAAATTCTGCAGCATTCCATTCTGATCCATTTCCATGAAAAGCATAAACTCGAAACAAAAAAAACAAAAAACTCAAAAAAAAAAAAAAAAGAAACAAAGCCTTCTAAAATGATTCTGGAACAGGACTTGTTTTCCCACAAGAGTATCTGACTTTTAGCAAAAAGCTAGCCCAGAGAGTGTGCTTACAAAATCGAAAGGGAAAAGTCCTAATCTACATTCATCAAGCATTAAGAACATAAGGACAAAGAAACCCATCACAAGTATATCAGGACATGGAAATATATATAATTATATATATTTATAAAACGTCTTTATTACTCCATATATACACTTTTTAACAAACTGTCCAAGGAGCAGGAGGCTAAAATTGAAGCACTGCTTCATATTACGTCACAGATCGTTCACTTTTTGTTAAAAGGAGGAAAAGGGGAAAATGAAAATACTACAGAAGGAATAGGCACACACAATCCCATTAGCACACTGAAAGCAAAGGCATGACAATATTTACTATATTTGTGCTGACAGGGAGTCCTTGGGACAGTTAACATGTTTCCAGTTAGATCAGCAGAGGACAGCTCCACTGCTGTATGAATCCAGGTGTGCTATACAACATCTGCTACTGATCCTGAGTGGACCAACCAAACCCTAACCTGGATTCCTACTGTAGAGGTCTTTGAGAAAAAGTTGTGGGAGTGGCCCCTTGAATCCATTCAAAATCAGGACTGAAGAGAAGTTCGATTTGCAGGCTTCTAAATCTGGTGAAGCTCCAATTGAAGGTGTAAATTAGTAGATCACTTCATACACAGTGGCCTTCTTGTCTCCAGATCCCGTCACAATGTATTTATCATCAGCCGAGATGTCACAGCTCAAGACAGATGAGGATTCTTTTGACTGTGGAAGGAGCAACAGTAGAATGACATCATAAACTACACAGCAACTTGTCAACATTACTGTCTTCTAAATAGCAACTCAAACATTAAAACCATTTTGACATTGGTGTTGTACAAAGCCCTGACAGGCATTTTATGCGAGTGGTGCAAGGTGAAAAGCAGAGTGCATTTTTGCATGGAGTCTGTTTATATATAAATAATTCATACGTTTTTACTTTTTCCATAGATGGAAAATGGAAAAATCAAGGATGGATTCAGACTGTAGAGACTCCAGAATTCTTTGAATGGAGCGGAAATTGCAACTGTCTTTTTAAATTATTATTATTGTTTATCAGTTTATTATTTTGATAATGAAAAATAATCCAGACATTTGTAGAATGGTAATTTGTAGCATTTTTAGCATATATTGTTATGCATGTTCCTCTAACATTTACACTAAGCCAATAAACTAAATTTTCCTACCCAAGTCACACAAAATTCCAAAATAATGCCTTTTTAAGCATCTAATAACCCATTTTCAGCTCAGCTGCATCTTTGCAGCTAAAATCAAAGCCATCACTCAAAAGCCCCATTACAACAGGACTAACATCCCCAAACAAAGCTTGCAGAATCTATAAATCTCACTACAGACACACAAATCCTACTGTAATTCTGCCTGTCTGTGGCCATTGTGAGCACCTCTGTAGCATGTCTGTAGCGAGGGGAAGGGAATGGGGTATTGATTGACATACCTGGAAAATGCTGGCACCATAGGGAGTCCTCCAGGCATTCAAGAGATTGTCCTTCCCAGTGCTCACAAACCATTTACCTTTAGGAAATGGAACAAACACACATACACTAATGGGTACAGAGTCAAGGTTGATCTAAATGACTATATTTACTACAGCACGACTTATTTGGAAGTAGAGTGGGCAATTGAGAGAGAGAGAAAGAGAGAGTCAGTGGTGGTACAAAGTGCAAACTGGTCAGGAAAAAATGGAAAATCAACATGGACTACAACAAAACCTAAAGTACTTTGTACAGACATTTTTCCTGTCATGCCTTTAACATATTGAACAGCAAGTTCATTATTTCTCATGTATTCTCATGGTCAAGATATCTTTATACAAGGTAACAGTGTCTTACCACAGTATGCAAATTTGAGGGAGAGGACGCAGCTCTCGTGCAGGTGCAGCTGGTACTTGTCTGGCTTGGTATGATGAAGCACCTCCACATTACTGCTCTCCATTCCCACAGCCAACCACTCGCCCGTCGGACAGTAGCCCAGAGAGAAGATCTGCAGCAGAGCACAGCACACTCAAACATACACATCTTAAAGTATCTTTAAATGCCTTTTAAACTATGAGCCACCATTTAAACTTTTATTCCAATACTACAGAGGCCATAATGTGAGCCTTTTGAAAAGATAAAAACAATCAGATTAAATTTCCACATGTAAAAGGTACATGTTCAATGCAAAAGCTGTGCAGTTGCTAGGGTGTTGCTAGGTACGGAAAAGCGCCGCCCCACCGCATTAGAAAGTGCTACTAAATAATAATGCATGGCTTTTGTATGTTCAAAAGCAATCATTTTTGGAATTCCTTTTGGTGCTGTGGAAATTACATGCATTTGCATATGAAATGTAATATTTCCTACAGCAGGTAATAGATTAGTTTTGAAAAGCACAATGGTGACAATCACCTTTTCACAACTTTTTGCTAGGCCAGATACTTCCCTTTCCACTTACTAAACAGAGAACTTGGGGATAGTTTTACATTAAAGTGCTCATCATGTACCCACAATGGCTTGTAAAAAAACACTTCCAATATACATGGGGAGGTGTGTATGACAATTACCTGTGAAGTGAAGTCATGCTGCTGGAGTTGCCGTCCCTCTCTCAGGTCCCAGGACCGTACTGTGTTGTCCAGGCCACCAGTCCACAGTTTGGTGCCATCATGGGAAATGTCTATACAACTCGCCCCATCCGTGTGTCCCTGGAATTGCCTACACACATATAGACACATTGCCATTTAATGCATCAGCATGCATACATCTCTAATCATAAAGAGTCACTTTTTTATACATACAGTATCCCCCTGACATGCTTCCTACCTGACAAGGGTTTGGTTATGAAGGTCCCAGACAGCAATATTTCCATCACTGCAGCAGGAGAAGCAGACCTTGGCATCGGGGCTGATTGCCAGGGCATAGCAGGCCGGAGCAGAAGAGGTGAGCTCGGCTTTGATACGGGGAGTCTGAGAGGCCAAATCCCATATGGTGAGAGTGCTGGCTTCTCCTCCAACAATGAGAGTACGGCCATCCGGAAGCAGCTTACAGGAACGGATGTAGTTATCCCTGTTCTAAAGAGAGAGTGGGCGCATATGAGAAAGATAGAGACTTAGGGCTACATGGTTTAATGTAGCCAAACATACTATTTACATATTCTTGTATATCTTTTAAAATACTATTTATTTACAGGTTCTCTCCAGCTCTTAACAATCAGGCCGCACAGCTGAAAAGCAGCCATTCAGCTCCCTGTTATTTTCTCAGGCTCTCTAAATCCTGTCTAACCTGTGTTTATGAAGGTTAATCGAATAGCAGAGGCAGCCGATAAGAGGGCTCAGAATGGTAAGTGGGGAGGGAAAAGCTTTTAAGGGTTTTTAGTTGCAGCACCGGGATGATGCACATTTTCAAATTAGCAAGAGAATTGTAGATCTGTTCCTGAGGGAGATCAATAACTGCAGGCTTTCAGACAAATTAAATCACTTTATAATGGTTGAATAACAGCTCATCAAATACACAGAGCCTTTTGCAGTATGGAGTGAGAGAAGGGACACAAAGTAAAGAGCAACAGAGGGGGAAAGGGTAACAGAGAGCCATGACTACATTTTTCCAGTCCATAGGCTATGTGCAGTTACTCTACGGGTTCTTTATGTGGTATGGGAATTAAACGCAGAATAAAAGAACATTAAAGGAAATCTAAAAAAGATTAACAGTTGTACCGTGCATGTATTGCTAGAAAGGATCAGAATCAAATCAGGTAATTTGGGGACTAATAAATTAGACAACATTAATCTTTACCAGACAGTCGAGCTGTGATACAGGACTTTTGCTGCCTGGCTGACTGATGTCCCAGATCTTCACGCAGCCCTTGCCACCAGTGTAGACGTGCCGCGTTGGGTTGCTAATGGTTACGGCGCACACCACCTCGCCATGGCTGAGCGTGTTGATCTGGCGGGCATGACGAGGTATGCCTGGTCCAATCAGAGCATCTGGAGGAAAAGGTACCGGCTGCATCTGGCCATCCGCACTGACATGGAAGGAGTAGGCCCTACATTCCAGGACAGGAAAGAATGACACAAAAGGTTTGTACAAACACCCCAGAGCTTTTTGCCATGCCATAGCTGTACAATGTTTGTATTCCCTTTCAGGTTTATTAAATTAATTCAAAACTAAAGCCCAATTTAAGCAAACCATTTCATAACTACATATAATTTAATAACAGCACTCACGGCTTTCCTCCAGGTATAGAGGTCAGACTTGCTGGTAGACCAGGAGCACGCATGTGGGGATGAGGATCAAAGCCCGCCTGCAACACACACAGTCATGGGAACATCTGAGCATCAAACAGTAAAAGATACATGTGCTGTAAATCTTCAGAGGGATCTCCAACACAAACCAAAAACTGATTTGATATTTTAATTCTCTTATATCAGCTCTGGTGTAATATTTTTAACATTTTAATTAAGTGCGTGTTCATGCTTTATTTTTCCCCTCAAGCTTTTATTAGAGACCCCCAGATAGCTGTGCTACTTCCCGCGCCGACAGTATCAACAAAAACGCAGAACAAACGCAGCACAAATGCAAAAGGTAATATTTAACTAGACTGCAATCCTAACAAGGAATGCATGCTAAGCCAGCGCGAGTTAAGCTGCTGCTTAAGGACATGCTGGCTGATTAAAGGAACATGAGAGAATGGAGAATGTGCACCTTTAGGAAAGATTATGCAACCATAGAATGAAGTGAATCTAACCATAGGCGAGCGTCCATAGGCGGCGGCAGCTGCGGCGCTCATCTGAGGGGAGATGTGCAAGCCCGGGTAAACTCCTGGACTGGTCAATGAGCCATTCATCTCTGGGTGGTGACCCATCATCGCGAATGGAGCCCCGTACGGCGCCGCAATTGACAATGGTGTACGTAGAGCAGGTGCTGCTGGTAAGATGAAGAGAAGTTGAAAGGCCACAATTACACAAACACACCTACAAGATGAATAAGCGTTAAAGATCTTGGATGTGAACACTACATCCTTACCCAGTGCTTCCATTCCAGGTGGTTTTCCAGGTATGGGCCTGAGCCCAGGGGTGTTGCTGGTTCCTGGGGTAGGAGCATCACTGCGTGGAATGGGGGTGTTGGACTTCAATCCTGGGGTGGAGGACTTGTCATTCTGTGAGATGAAGAAACGGGGATGGAATTAACAGAGCTAAAGCTACATACCACAAATGCTCAAATCCACAGAGCTTCCACACGCTAATCCAGTCAAACACTGACAGCTCATTATAGCTGAGGAGGATAATGCTAAACTTCAGACCGAACCCTTTCAGAGACCTCATCCTCTCACTCATCTTTAATCACTCAGACTTCTCTCTTTTCTCTTCTTCCCCACTGAGGCTAGCTAAGAGCATTGAGATATTAGCTAAGGCTAGCAGCTAAGCCGCTGTTTGTCTGACAGTAGCTGATGTATTCACGTTACGTTTCAAGATGACATTTATTCTGTAGCTATGAAGCTGCTGAGGAAGGGGATCTGCAAATGTTTATACCACAAACAACCATCAGTACTTATGCTGCATTTCCCAGTTCTTACATCCTTCACTTTAGAAGACGGGGTGCTCCCAGAGGAAGCCACAGAGGCTGGGCTGTTGGGGGCATCTTTCTTCAGTGCTCTGGCCTTATCAAGTCCGTTCTCAGGTGGAGAGTGAGATGGGCTGACACGTGGGGTGGCTGGATCCTGTAGATCCATGGGGAACTGTCAGTTATGCATGGAAGGAAAGTTGTTCTATGATCAAAAATGGGTGGACATGTTTCTTACCTCATTAGAAACATCCACGACAAGATCGTCACTTTTGTCACCATCGCTATCCTGTAACACAGAAATAAAGACTTGAAGGTTCCTGGAAAATGTTTTGAGTTTGAGGGCTGTTTGCACAGTAACATGAGCAAAGCAATTTATACAGTTATATTTCAGCCAAATTTGAGACAGGAGCTTACATATCGGCTCATGTTGTCTTTCTCCTCCACCCTGCGTTTCTTTGAGTCCAGACTGTAGTCAGATGAGCCTCTGTGTTTCTCACTAGCCCTCAGGCTGTCCGATGGCGATACTGAATTATTCTGCTGAGACAGAAATATAAAAAAAACAAGTTGATCAGCACAATTCACAAAGAATAAATTTCCACCCTGCACCTGCTGACAACACAATGGTCAGTGTCTCCTGAAAAAGTGTTACGTTTAAAGAATATGCTTTCCACTTGCTTCCAACCAATGATGCACATAACATATATATAGCAGGTTAATTATACTTCAAACAAGCAAACTAGGTAAGAGATTCTCCTTCTGTATAACACAACAATCAGTCTGAGTTTAGAATATTAGCTGTAGACAGTCAGCTATGCTCAGAATGGCCCGAATTCTCAGCAGCACAAATACAAATATCAAAGGCGACATGGGGCCACTGGTGGCTTTGAGTAAGCTGTGTGTGTAAATTCCTCTCTGTACAAGGTAAACAGAAGTGGCGAGAGGGTTAAGCCCCAGGCCCTGTTAGATCACCCTGATCTCCCTGGCATGGAGAAGAGGAAAGCGAGCAAGAGCCTGCCAAGCAAGCAAACCCAAGCCCTGTGAAGCAAAGCAGGCAGGACAGCTGAGCAAACTATTCCCGAAGAGAGAGGCCTCTAAACCAGCCTGACCACACTACACTTCAAACACGCTGGGCTAACCCTGCAGCCCTGGGCAACCTGCACTGAGCATTACACAACGCAAATGTGCCAAGCTGGAGCGCAGGGTCAGGAGAAAACTGATCCTGCACATACCCAACTAAAACACAACGAACAGACACCCTCTTCTCTAAGGCTAGTGGGCCTGAACAGAGCCCATAGAGAGAGAAAGTATGTATGTCCATGTCGCCTTTACTCCTCGGCCCTCCGCCAGAACCACTCACAGCCTTTATTGTACTTGGTGGGTTTTTACCACAAAAACGGGAGGGGAAAATAAGTGTACTTGGAGTAAGTGAGTGTGTAGAGACAGTGGTAGAAAGCCACAGCAACATGGAGAGGCACTGCAGGAGAGCAGAAAGGAAGATGACAGGAAAGGAAAGGAGGAAGAAAAAGAGGAAAGGAGGGAGCAGCTAGAGCCATGTAGCCCAGAATGCACTGAGAGTGGCATTGGCAGAGCAGCACTCCCCTCTGTGCTGGCTGGACGAGCAGGCAAGCGTCTCTGGGCCAAAGAGTGTGGCACTGCCAGGGCATGAGCTCAGTGCCAAGCCCACACTCTCACTCTGAATGACAAACCTCTATTCATCCAGAGAGAGAAGGAGAGACAGTTGAAAAGAAGGATGTGCTTGGGGCAAAGGAAGTGATCTCCAGGCAGAAGGAACTCTGTGCTCTCCTGGAGGCGTTATAAAGGAATCCCAGCAGCTTAAGGCCCACTGACAAACGTTCTACAACAATCTCAGTGTTGCCTTTGTCAGCACTAGGCAGTCCACTTCTCTTTTTTTTTTCTCCCTTTTGCTAATCCAAAAGTAATAAATAGGCCTAGACTGCTCTGTCAGCCTGAGTGTGTGTGTGTCTCAGCTGCTCTGCAGTGGGTTTAATAGTCTGACCTTTTAAGACAGGCTTAACGTGACTCAATAAGCAAAGTCAGAGCAGTGCTATCAGATGACCCGTGACAACAGGAAGTCCTGGCGGGCACAGAGCAGAATAGCCGCTGCTGCACTAAGCGCTAATCAGCAGAAGAGTCTGATTTCTGCAGGCATGACTGCTCCCATTCACACCACTGCCCATTCAACGCGCACACACACAAGTCTTTTGCCAAGTCAAATCTTTCTGCATATCCAGTTTAACAGGCAAAATAGGGCAATCCAGCTTCTGGGAGATAGGGAGACAGAAGCTTTAAGTGGTTATATGAAAACCACAAATAAATACAGCAAGAGATATGCACAGAGGGACAGAAAGAGCTACAGGCACAAAGAGCCAAAGGAAAGACTGAAAGAGCAGTTAACAAAACAGAAGGGAAAAAATGGAGGAACAAAAGAAGGTAATGAGATAAGATTGAATAAGTCAGGTTTATCCGAGCCAGGAGCTGCAGACATGGAGTGGGTAAGAACAAATCCTTTAAGATAAGAGAGTCAAAGTCTTTTTTAATTGTGATGAAATTATAGTGCAGCTAATCCCTAGCCTGTGCTTTTGCGCATTTTTTACCTGGATTAAAAGTAGGATTATACAGCAGGCTCTTTTCTCTTTTCATTATTTTTTTAAAGGCTTAGCATGCACTAATGCTGCCCGCTCTGCTCTCCTCACGCTGTTAACGTGTCACTACGTTCCCTCTTCATCAAATGTCACGACTTAAGAGACAAAGTCAAACAGACACAGAGTCAGAAACTGACAGAACTTACCGTGCTAGATTCCCGCTCTTTATCCAGAGAAGAACAACAATGTTGATAGACGAACAGAGCAAGAAAAACAACAAGTCAGAATTTACATTTATTTTCTTAACGAAACATTTGCATACTGTTTTCTGTGGGTAAAGACATTTGTGCTGAAGTACCCAAGCCCAAGCTTTAGTGCATTTGTTTTCTTTTCACTTCTGTGTGTATGTGCGTGCTACCTCTGTGCTCCAGGTCGTGGTGGTTCTTCTCATCTTTGACTGGCAGGTGTGCCTGGCTGCCCAGGGCTCCGAGCGCCAGCAGGCCGGATCCCGAACCCGTGACCGGAGGGATGCCGGGGGGCTGAAGCCCTGAGGGGTGAGGAGGCAGCTGGACTGGAGGTCCATGGGCAGCATGGGAAAGGTGCTGAGCCTGGAGCTGCTGCTGCTGTCAACACACACATTTACATCAAGTGGGTCAGATGGAAAAGGCATACAGACAGCAAACTGCAAATAAAAGGTGGTTGGTTAAGCCTCTCTCTCACAGGCTGCACAGAAAGGAGCATTAGCATTTTAACACCTCCATTAGTGGCTGGATCAAAGCAGGACACTCTTCACAAGCACATGTCCTCCTTGAGCCCAGCGGGAACAGCTTACTCTGACACATACTACAGATTTTCAATCATATCCATTGTTGCATATAACTGCACGACCTCACATGCATCTCTTTGAAATAAAACAGTAAAACACAAAAACTTGTCTTATGTAAGTTGGCAAATGTGTATAGATATCAATTCTGTTTGAAACAATTTATAAGAGAGAAAATGAAGATGCATGATTGTCTGATATTATGCTTGTTTAGTGAGTCAGTATGTACACAAGCATAGATTAATCTACATAGAAACCCAGGCAAGTCTAGGGCAGAGCAAGTTTAAGCAGACAGCTTACAGCCGAAAACAGTTCTGAGAGTTTCCACACTGCTGTACGGTAACAAACTCCAAGACTTCACTATTCCACCATGCCGCCATAACAACAGCCAATCACACGCCTACATTCTTGTTAATTTAGCAGTCAATAACCGTGTCAATGCAGTGGCTGTTTATGACTGGGTGAGAAACATGAGATAAATGTGTTGACAGGTGCACTTTGTGATTTTAATCTCTAATTGAATATAATATATTGGTGTTTCCTGCAAAATTATTAAAAAATGTGAGCAAATTACCTACTGCTTCTTGGCTAACTGGAATGCCGGCAAAGATTAAAGAAACCTAAGACAGGAATGTCTGTGACTGTGGGAATATTATTTTACCACAAAGCTTCTGCTCTTATTTTGAATGCGGTAACTAAAACTAACATGCTCTTTGTGCTGCCTGGTGCAGCCTTATTGTGAGTTCAGACATTTTTGCAAAGTTTCCGAGTAAAACTACAGTTTGGTGGTTTATGGTGGTTTATGTGCCGCTGGGATTTCATCAGATGAAAACAGAAATCTAATAAGTACAAGTGGAAACAGTTTATTAAACAGACATCTATGTCTGAAATATTTAATAATTAATCTTGGTATTGTGTCAACTTTGGCGGTCCTCAAATGTGAATCCTAGTAAACAGACATTTTAGTTTTCTAAAGGAAGCACAATGCAGCATGTACACACTGTATAACACTGAAAGGAGTTAGGGTGTAAATGTTAGACTCTTGGTTTCACTTCACAAATCCAAAAATAACACACAGGCTGTATTTAACACTGACCATAAGAGCAGGATAGACAGCATGAGGCTGCTGCTGATGGGAGAAATGATAGGAGCATGTCAATACACGTACATTCACACAACTTCACATAAACACCAATGCTGACCAACACTATTTTAAAGGGTATCTGAATGTGTTTCTAACCTTAGCACAGTGTTAAATAACTTGTTAGCTGATAGTATAATAGTGAAAAATAACTGGCTAAACATTGCTTTTTATTATTCTTTGCAATGTTTTGAGTTAGACTGGGGCCATTTCTGCTGCTAGTGTTAAATCTGAAATGCAAATGAACAGAAAGGGTATGCAAAGTGAATCTGGTGTTCTGTATCAAAACACAGACAAAACCAGCAGCCAACCTCTTTCACTAATGTTTTACATGAAACAAAGGCACTATCATTTATATTGGTAAAGGTCCTGTGTATACCTGGTATTAGCATCAGACTTAAATGACCCAATCACAAGTGGTTAACCAAGACAGATCAGTGTTTACACTTATTTACATGTATCTCCAGTGTCCACTGAGGACTGGATTTGATGATCACCCATGAGTAATGTTAATACCAGGTGTGAGCTAGAGAAGGGTTAAAAAAAGTAGTTGTCCAACAACAATTAGCAATAACCTTTTCTTGAAAGATTTATTTTGTTTTTCCTGGACTTTTTTGGTTTATATTGTTTTTAAATCTCAACTAGGCTTTAATTAAAAACTTTAGGTTGACAGTATGCTGTGCAGTACTGTAGCATCTTTAAAATTATCCCTATTAGAAAACAGGGCCTCCTAAGAAATTATTTTTTGGTGGTCAGATGAACCCAAAACCAGCCTAAATATAACAGGCTTCTTTATTACGAATAATCATTGACTAACTGGTTTTGAAATAATCTCTGGTGTAAACATGGACTAAGACTAAGAAAATAAAGACTTTGAGCATCTACCTCTGTTGTCCTATGTTTGAACGAATGTGTGTTACTCATCTTTTGTGTATATGTCACTCTGTCAATAAGTCATGTGTTTTGTGTTTGTGGCACAACCACAACATTATTAACATTAGAACTGAACTCCAATAACTTATTACCAAAGCCACAGACATGCACTGCCACTCTGACAGGTCAGTTGTACCACAGACCAGAGACATTAATGGACGTCTCTCACCTCTAACCCACTTATTTGCCTCTGCCCCTCCCTGTGGATATCACTCCCTCTCACAATGACTCTCCTTCAATAATCTTTCTTCTCCTCCATCCTCCTCTCTCTCCATCTCTCTCTGTGCCAAACACTGCTGGCTCCTGATTAACAGTGAATCTTTAATGACCCCTCTCCTCCCTCCCTCCTTCCACTAGGGCACACAGATTGATCTCCTGCCATCTCACCAGCCAACAAATAAAAGCTTGCTTTTTTCAGCTTGTGAGTGTGTGTGTGTGTGTTAATGCCTTCAACAGTGCGGCAAGTGTCTGACTACATCTATTTATCAGCCATCATGATGACCATGTGACTCTACCAAGTGTGTGTATGTGGGAGAAGCCACAAGCTGACCCCTCCCCCACGTCTTGCCAAGCTGCTCTGCTGAATGGCTGGCTGTTTAATGATGGAGCCCCGTCGACAGTTGCATTCAGCCAGATTCAAGGAAGCAATTACCTTGAAAACAAGGGTCAGAGTCTTGGCTCATTTGCCTTAATTGAATTCCAATATCTGGCTCTAACTGCCCTGACCCAGCTTAGGACCTCCAACCCACCATCCAGGCCTGGCCTAGGAGAATGACATCTGGCTGGCCATACCTACAACTTCCTGCAGAAGACACACAGCTTGTCCTGTTCTTATAGTGTGCTGACCTATTGAGGTAAAATGTTGTTGCTTTGTTCCTGTATTATAATACAACTTGTTGCCCACTACAAAAACCATGATTAGTCTCCTAGAAACTTAAGGCAGTGACGCATGTAATTGTTTTGCCTGAGTCAGTGGGAAACTCCTCACTGCTCCTTAATACAAGCTCTTTAAAGCATTTAACCCCGCTAATCACAGGCAGCGCTTACAGAATAAGACTTCAGCCTTTGTGTGATCAAAACAAGAGCTAAACTTTACAAGCCCAAACAGGTCTTTCTCCACATGCCTCTCAAAACCTGTATCAAACAGACACACATGCCAGTTTACACCTAGTATTAATATGCATTTTGGATTGATTGGTTCACAAGTGGATGAGAAAGACATTCCCGTTTACGGCTGGTGTTTTGTCTTGAGAGGAGGGTCTATAGGCAGATCCATCTGCTTTCTTCAAATTATGAACGGAAGGGTTAAAGTTGATGTACATGTATGGGCCTTTTTTAAAAATATATCAGAGCAATTGAAAAAATAAGTTCAGGAAACTTTCACTTGATCTAAAAACATTATGCTCAGAACGTTTACTGATGATCAGTGGCTTAAACTTTTTGTATACATCAACGCACATTTAATGTTCTGTGTGACAGGACCTATTGCATTGTCTTTGAGCGAAAGCAGAAAGTTTATTTTAAAACGCAAAGTTTAAATCTTGTCTGAAAAGCGCGCAACATGCATTTGTGGCCGTTCAAACCCATTCAACCACATGAGCAACTAACACCACGATAGCCATCTGGTTAAATGTGTTTTCAAATGCTTGAAATGTTTTAAACCCAATTTACACCTGTATTTAGCTTCAACCACTTGTAATGCAATCAACCAAAATGCATTTTATTAAAAGGTGTAAACAGGCTCACACAGAGGGAGACAGAGAGAGACAGAAAGAGAGAGAGACAGAGAGACAGATTTACACATAGAAATTAACTCAAATATTCCAAGCTGCACACACACTGACAATGGTATAAAGTAAACGTAAAATGTGTAAATATTACTTTACAAATTAAAGTAAAACACAGACCATGAAGGGCAAAGGGCAAATCTGCAACATGAGCACTAAAGCACATCAAGCTGTTGAGGTGATACATACTGTAGTAAATTTGTATCAAAGGAAGGTTTACAGTTGATGCAGTACCTTTGACCTGAAACCCGCCTGTGGGAGAGGCCAGGTTTCGCTTCTTTATTATTAAATATTATGAATCCAATTGCTATTTATGAGCTGAGTATAAAGGCATTAGCACACTGGGTGTGCATGTTTGTCCTTGGCCCTGGTCAAATTAAGGAGAAAGAGGGGTATACACACGGTGAGAGGCAGATTGGGAAGTCCACGTACCCCGATGATGGCATTTAACTCTGTCATTGTCACCTGCTTAGCACGTTCAACAGCCTGCGCAACCTGCTGTTGGTGCTGAAGGAAAGAGCAGAGATACCAATCAATACACAGTATGTTAGCATGGGCTAGCTAAAAAGGCCAGACGATCATTTGCAACTTAAGAGTTAAAAATACAACAATAAAAACAATACAAATACCACTCTGACAGCTCATGTCATGATATGAAACAGTTAATATTTACCTCTTGTGACAAGAAAGGCATAATCTGAGCAAGAATTGCATTCAGCCGTTTGGCAATCTCAGTCTGAAACAGAAAAACAAAGACATGCACAAAGAGTGGTTAAAACTAACAGCTAAAGGTTGTCAGCTCTTCTCTAATCAATCCAATGTATTTAAGTCATGACAGCATGAGCTTCTACAGCGCTGAGTTACTTTCACATTGCTAAACATTCCAAACAAGCCTCTGCATTTCTGAAAAAGGCATGATGGGATACCTCCAGAACTCTTGATTAATGAAGCAAAACTTCAGAAACATCTGTTTTTACTGATGTTGCCATGTGTCTGATTCAATGCATAATGAACCTGAGGCTCTGACCACTGATACGGCATAAAACTCCTAAAGCCAAACCCTGCTCCAGCACACTGCTACTGAAACAGATCTGGCCAGAATAACAGCTCTGCCAGGCCAACATGGCCAAACAGCCTGCGGTGTCCATCTGGCCAAGAGAGATGAGGGGGGGGGTCTGGCCTCAACCACACCACCCCCCACCCCCTCATTACCCAGACAGATTATTTCATTAAGATGCTGAAATATGCTAATGCTGATTTGGTGCTGGGAGATTAACGATGGCAATACTGAGCAATTACCATTTTTCCCCATGCTCCCATTCCAGCAGCACAGGAGGAGAGGAACCAGAGCCCTGCAGCAATATTCAAAATGACTTTTATTGATATGGAGAGACAGAGAGGGTAATCAGCCAACATGCTCTGCTTCTCCTGCATTACTCATGGCTACCTGAAGACCCAAGAGCTATATTTCATCATGAGATATGCTAACGGTTTAGAATGAAAAGGAGCGAAGGGAAAAGAAAATGAGAACGAGCAAGAGAGAGGGAAGGGCAGGGAGGAGGGGAGAGAGAGAATGAGAGCGAGAGAGGGAGAGGAAGTATGGGGCGGTGAACAAATTGATTATAGGTTGGAGCAGATGGCCCAGCAGGTGAGGGAGGAGAGAAATTTTTCTTTCTTTCACTGCAAGCCACATTCCGTTCATTTTTTGGCAGCGTGACCTCTGTGCCTGTGGGAGGGTGCTGACCCCGGCACTCTGATGGATTTGGTCTCTCTTTAGAACAGGGTGAGAGTGGATGTGTTTTGACCTGTGATGAACTGTCTCCAGGGACATGAACAAAAGATCTAAGCCTTCTCCACACCCCTCCAGAGTCACTGTGCTATTAATGCCTTTCTAGCCCATCCCTGATACACACGCACAAATAACACACCCCTTCACAAAACAAACTCATGTAGCAACAATAATCTGTTGGTATCTAACCAAATAACAAATATACTCAGCACACAAGTATAAATCGCTGCTCTCATACACAAACCATATGATGGGTTTTTTTCTCACACACTCTGACGTTGTCAAGGCAACGGCCCGCCCCTGTCTCTCCCTCAGATCATTATGTAAATTGAAGCTCTGCTTGACCATAACAGGCAGTAAAATCATATTACGCGCACAGGGGAAGGTCATTAAATTGAATTTTCGGCCTGTCGATCAGATCAACTTAGCAAATTAATGCAGAATGAAGGGGGGCAGCCAGAGAAGGGGGAAAAGATGACTCCTCTTTCATGGCTAAGCTATAGTGTGTGTGTGTGTGTGTGTTGAGGGGAGATTAGGAAACACCGCTGCTCTTAACAGTCAACAGGGGATTTTGGGTTCAGGCAAAGAGTTGATGGTGATTATCAGAAATGGCTGTTCAGTTGAACTAGTTCCAAGACACCATTCATCCCATTGTATCCAAACTCGGAAGAGCTGTAAACATCTGCTTCAACAAACAGCTCTCTGTGTGAAGCTTCTACAGATAAAACAATGACTGTGCTAAAAATCTACATTAAAATGTCTCTTTAGAATACCAGAACACACTCTTACAATAAAGAACATGTGAATTCTGTCAAGATGATGTTCAATTCAAAAGATGTACATTAATAATAAAATTAATAGTTCCTAAAACAGGATTCATTTACTTTATGCAAAATTCAGGAGTGAAATGTGACTATACTGAAGATCTTCGTGGCACTTACCTCTGATCCATGCCACATACCAAGCCACAAAAGCTTTAATCAGTATCACTTCACACAGACTAAACTACAAAACAGAGTAACCTCAGCCTAAACCACTGTGTCTTGTTCTCTGGAAGAGAACAGGAAGTGTGGTGCTGCTGAGTTCCAGAGGCATGCCGTAAGCTACCAGAACATCTCCCACACAGACTGATAAAAAACACAGAGCACAGGGAGTGAAAACAAGGCCCTTGAGCAGAGAGGGGGGGGCTTCTGCTTAGCTTCACAATCCCAGGTGCTTACTGCTGTCAAGCAGCGTGTGAAGAGCTCTCACATACAGCCCTGTCAATGGCACGCCAGAAGCCATTTACCTGTTGCTGTGGGTACGAGCTGAGTGCAGAGAGACACTGATGAGGATTAAATATGCTGCAAAACAACTGTGCACCGTAGAAGAGCCACTCGCCAGCAAATGCAGCCTCCTGCACTCTCTCTGTGACTCAATTACAGCCTAGGTAAGTGCGAGGGAAAGTAGGAAGTGAGTTTGTATAGTTGAACTTACATTTACATGTTCACTCAAATATAAAACACACAAGCACACCTATCGAAAAAGCCACACACAGACCAAATGAAGGACAAATGAAGCTATCAGCGGAGACTAGACAAGTTTGCGCATAAATGAAAGCGCCTGGTGGCGTTCACACGGCCGTCTGACACAGGCTCCTCTTAACCTCAGCTCGCCTTAGGCTGAAAGGCTGCATTGAGTAGCAGCCGTCTGTACAGGGTGTCTCTGTCTTACTCTTGCTGGGTATGCACGGCAAATTCTGTTAGAACCATTTAGTGATGTTTGTGCCTCTCTGTGCATTCATCTGCTACAGCCAGACACAAAGGGCACAGACACGACCACCTGGTTCAGTAAACGGAGCCGGAGACAGATGCAACTCAAACCTTACACACACACACCCCTACACTAACACTGTATATCCAACACTACATATACAGTGCAGTAAGCAGATTAAACTTCATTTAAAATGGTGTACAATTCTTATTTCTCTTTGTAAACTGTGAAGCAAAAAACATGAAACTTTATTCAGTGTGAGTATCTGGCGGTTTTAGATCAACCATAAACAAAACAGAAGAAAACACTGCAACACTGGCTGCATTCTTTGATTTAAGCAGCTCAAAATCATCTTTTAGGAATTCACCAGCCAGCCATGATAATGCGGGTGCATTTTGTCACCAGCAGACATCTTACTCACATGTACACAAACACTTCTGAAGAGACGGCAGTGTGCTCTAAGTCAGTTTGCTTTGGCTCAGAATCAAATCGACCATCATCACCTTGGCAAACAATTCCTGGAATCCTGAATAAATTATTCATCTGAACAAGTTCCCTCCCCGCTGCCTGTCTCTACCTCCCGCTCTCTTTCACCCTCTAAGGAAACAGACTGAGCTGCACTTAATGAATCTGGCTTAGTGTGTGCGCACACAAAGAACTGACCAAATACAGCCACGCTGATGACAACACACACACACACACACGTTCTGCATTCATTCAACAGCGTGCAGGACAAAACGAGGAAGAAAATGAAGATGGGAGAAACAGAGGGAACTGTGTTAGACACAGAGGAACAGCAAATCAGGGGCACTGAGACCCAGTAATTAAAGAGCTATATTGACAAGCACAGCCGTCCACTTCCTCCCCCCGCTGCAATCCCTCCCCCTCACGCCCATACATTTGCCACCCTGCCCCGAGGCTCTAACAGACCGCAGGATTAGCGCTGACCTTCCCTCACGCCCGGATCGCACCATTCCAAGCTCACGCGAGCATGCACGTTTACACAAAACAGTTATTTAACGGTTTTCAAAATCTAGTGGATCCTCAAAATTAGGGAATGACAAATCTGGCACCTAAATGCATTCGCCTACCTCCCTTCCTATCTGAAAGCACTATATGAGAGGCAGAGTATGCGTGTTATCAGAGTGCTGTCATCACTAACACCAGAGAGAGCAGGGAACCCATGCTCCAATGAATAATTCATACATCTGGGACCACTCAGTCAGAGCTCTATCGATAAACAAAAGAGAGGCTCTGCATAAAAAAAGCCAGTCGATTAACCTGTTTGTGCAGACCCCTTCACCTACCCTTTCCTCCCTTTTCATTTTCTCTCTGTCTTTCTCACAGCTGGAGATAAGTGCCTGACAGAACCTTTCAGAAAACGCAGTGTCTGTGAGAGGGAGACATGTGGCCCAGACACACACACATACATACACACTCACAGTGGCTGATGAATCGCACATGCTGTTCCAATTCACCACCCTCACACTGATACCATTAACCTTGTGAGGCCTCGGGGTGAGAACCATAAAGGGCCTCTTCAAACTGAGCCCTGTTCGTATGACTATACATCATATTACTACTAATGACACGGAGAGCAAGAGGAACAAAGGGAAAATGGGGGTTGGCTGGTCTTTGTTTTAAAATGCATTAATTCCATAACCTCACACCGTTACCAAAAGAGATCAATCGGTGGCAGTGAAAGCATGTTGCTCTGGCTGACAACAATCAGAGGATCCTGTGCTGCTCACTGTTTAGCTATTAAAGAGCGTGAATAATACTTCCTGCTGAAAGCAGCTGACCTAATGAGCTTTATCTGGCCTGGTCTCTGTGCCCTGCATCTCTTGCTTGTTATTTCTTTCATGTCTATTTCTGTTAGATTCAGACACTGCATTCAATTTTTGCCCTTGAGACAGAGACAGTATAGAGATACAGATGTCAAAAAAATTAGGGGGAAGAGGTAACAGAAAATGCCACACGTATGAGTGCCAACCCTTTTCAGAGCATGCGAACTAACCACAAGGCCATGTCACCAACTGTATGATTGTGTGATTCATTTACTGCTGCTTTAAATATATAGAAATGCTAATGCTATACTAGTGTGGTTGGCTTTTACTTTAGAACACTTTGCAAAAACCCTCCACTCCACACAATGGCTCCAAAGACCCTGCTGTGTTATTATTAACCTTCAGACCTGGCAGAGTTTAGTGTCATGGCAGAGGTCACAAAAAAGAAAATAAATCAGGAAAACACACACAACCTGCACACAATTCAAACATGACAAAAGCAAAATGGTGTCACATACCTGTTTATGCATTTCAATGTTCAGCCCGTAGGACATCTCATAGTACTGTAAGAGAAAAAGTGGAATGCATTTAGCACAAAAGTAATAACAATGCTATTGACTATTGTAAACTATCCCAGACTTCAATTTATCATGCACCTAATCTGTTTTTCAGCTGAAGTTCCTGGAGTATAACAAAATGCACATAAAAAATGTGTACACAAAGCTAACACTCAGATAATGGTTTGATTACAGAAGTAGAGCAATGTTTATTGAATCTCTCGAGCAACATTTACTCAGCATACTACTATTCATGGAAGCAGTTATCTCAAACCAGTTACCATGCAACAGCTAATCAGTTTATTAAAAATAATCTAGTCAAAGTTTGACAAACATCTGTCTCAGATTGTCCAACCCAATCTTTTTTTACATCTATAAAAATTAATTATTCTTCAGTTATGAGTCACTGTTTAGGAATATGCATCATAGTTGGATCGCTGTGTAAAAAAGCCTGCTATGTCTATCCCAAAACTCCTAAAAACATTACATTCTCCCAACATCGGAGAGACAATCTTTTTTTCCTCAGAGCCTGTCTGTGCATTTCACTTCATTTATGTGGTAGTAACCTTCACCACTCAGCATTCCTCCGAAAAATAATATTTAACAAAGGTGCCGGCATATTGAGTCACTACCTACTGCATGTTCAAATAAGATAAGAGAGCGGAGAGCGCAGTTAACACTGTTCAACCTGAACATTATTACATCATGTGCTGATGGAATTCAGTTTCCACTCATTGGATTTCTAAGACCTATTCTGCCACATTAATATTAGTGTAATTCTTGAATTGCGCATGAGGGTCAATATTAAACGAGACAGCAATCAGCACGAAGGCTGATAATGTTTCAGCTGTGTCAGGTCCTCATGTAATTTAAGACAAAAAGTCATTTTCATTGTATAAAATGCATTGTTTATTTGTTATTTGTTTTTTTAGTAAGTCGTTCTGTAGTTCTTTTATTATTGCCTTATTCTGTGACGTCCTAAAATGGTATTAGTTACAAAAATCTAAACCAAATAAATGGAAGTCCTTGATTTGTCAGACCCATAACTGTAAACTGAGGTTAAACTCTGAGGTTACACAGGTCTTTCATTCTCTCAAGCGAATCAAGACGCATTTAGCAGGTCAGGTCAGTAAGCATTTAGAACAGCCAGTAATAGTCTGCCCATAACACGCCTCAGGCATTTAACAACAAACACCCACACACTCATAATCAACACTGATCCATCGGTACAATCAATGCAAACATTATCACACAATTAATATGGGTACTGGACACATTATCTTAGATAACTTAGATATTTTAGATGGCTGGTGACCCTATTGAGGTTTTACAGGGAACACAGAAAAAAACTGACAAAAAAAAAAACACAAGATATTAGTCTTACCATGACATAGTGTCGCTGCATCTCAGTCTTTTCATTGGCCAGTTTATCATACTCCACTTTAAGACTGTAGGGAGGATAAGGTGCCAGACCAAGAAAGCTTTTGTGAAAGGCAACTTACAATATTTGAGTTTTTTGTTGTCAAATCACATAAGACTGACTCACGCCAGATATTTAGACAATCAAATTATATCATATAGCAAATGGGTGTGAATGCATTGTACATAAACATCAGCATACAGGCAATGAACAGCATATTTACCTGTGGTACTGAGCTTGAAGGAACTGAAATTCATCCTTAATCCTGTCACAAGATTCTGCTACTGTAAATTTGAAACCTGGCTGACCAGGCTGGTGAGGTGCCTGGAAAAATAATAGAAATCATTGGTGAGCTAATACTGGGCCAAACAATAAAATTTGCCCTAATAATATAATCTAACATAGTTCAAGGATTAACTCACGTTACTGTCGCAACACATCACCACACCACACCAACCAGTGACGTTTGTTTTTACTTTTGTTTTACCCCACAAGTTTCTCCATTACTACAGGCTACCTTCTTTTAAAGCAATCCGTAGGTCTCAGGTTTTACTTTCACTGTGTTTTTGAACAAGCCATGAGTATAACCGCTCGTGTCAATAACACATTTCATGCTTCCTGATTTTCAGGGAAATGATATTTCATCAGAGCTGAATTGCGGTTTGTCAGAAGTGCCCAGGCGTTCCCCGGAGCCCGGCCTGCCGGTGGTTTGGAGACTCTAGTGGGAACAGCCTCCATCACTCAACAGCGGTCGGCGTGACACAGACGGGTCACTGCGTCTAAACAGCCCCGGAGAAAAACTGGAAGCTGATCTCCCCCTCCCTCCATTGCTCTCTCAAACGCTCAATGCGCTTCTGTGATTCGTTTTTATACAATTTACTACACTTTGAAACGAGACCTATTAACTCTAGAAAACCAAAACGTGTCCTTATTTAGTTTTGGTAGTGGCTCGGATTTAAAACAAACACCATACAGCACAATTGTGCATAAGAATACAGATCACGATCTTAGCGGTCGACAAGGAGCTTTAGCGGAGATGGATACAAGGAATAACCGTAATGTGTTACTTACCGGATGCCGGCCCTGCGGATACATCTTGAATGTATCCTTTCTGAGGTGAAGATCCAGGGGATGTGGCGCTCTTCAGTAATCCGTGTAGCAAAAGCCCGTCCGTCACCCTGCACCCTGAACGCACGGACGCACAAAGCCCGGTTCTTCCACCAGAGTTTCTCCCACTCCTTATCTCTGATTTAACCCTTCTATCCTTCACACAGCCGAAGAGCAAGACAGAAACACAGCGCGTTGGCTCATTATCTCCAATAAGAGTCAAGCATTTAGCTGCGCTTTTGCTGTAAACACAGAATAGTTGTGTAGAGCCAGTCAAACACACATTTGCTTCTTGTCATCTGCGCTGCGATCAGCGACTAACAAGCTGCTTGTAAGACTTCTTGCAATAACGAGATTACCTAAACTGTGTCGGTTTGCATTTAACACGATAAGATTACAGAACAATGTGAGATAAGATGCAACAATTAACTTGCTATTTCGAAAAAAAAATGTATTAATATAATGTTGCAGTTTGAACCTACAGCCACAACATGACGGTAAACGTCAAAGCAAAAACGCTGTACATTGTACATTTTACTAGTTATCAAACAGGAAGGGATAAAAATTAGACGCACGGGGAGCTTAATTACTAAATAAACAGTGTTAGATTACAAGTGGATTCTTTTCAAAGTTATCTTCCGCGTTACCTTTTGTCTCCATAAAATCCCTTTCCGCGCAGGTAAATACAGCAATAATTCCTTGAACTGAAAAATCGTCGAAGTCCTCCACTCGTGACCTTATACGATCAGTATTAGGCGCTGGTTGGAAATCGGTGGCTGACTGGGCTACGTACAATCCCAGCCCTAGAAGACAAGCGCCTACAGTCGCTTAGGAAATGTTTTTGCCAGTTAATGGTCGGATAAGACTCGTATCTCGGTTGCTCAAATTTCGCTGAATTTCTGTTATTGGTCAATTCGCCCAATCTCTATTTGTTTGTTTTAAAGGTTTGATGGTGAAAAGTTTAGTTCCTACGTGCCAGCCGATCACAAACGTTTTGACCAGTATCTCCAACACTCACAGTACCACACACAGACTGCCCACTGACACGCGGGCTCAACTACCGCGAGAACAACCAGACGCAGCCAATCGAATTTCGTAAAGTAGTTTACCACAGTGAACCAATCAAGCTTGGGATCCCACGTGGGGCCCGTCTATTGCGCGCGTGCTGATTGGGTAGTAAAAATCTGACCTCATGTTCGCCATTTTGGCTCTAAATAGGTTTCTTTCCCCTTAGACAAACAACTACATGAGCGGCGATTGTTCGAAGTCTAGCCACCAGCTGAACTATTAAGAGATAGATTTCAGCTAAAGAAAGGCATTATAAAATTGAAATGATTTATGTGTTTATTGATGTATTAGTATACCGTGATACTGACAATAAGTTGTCAACGCACATCAGTTAAAAGGTGAACCAAATCTGATATTATTTAAACAGATAATGTTTTACTGCAATAATTTCTAGAAACTGTCGCCTCTGGTTTACAAATATGTGAAGAACATAACTTATTGAATGATCTGAGCCCACAAATCCCAAAACAATGTTTTGTTCCCACCAAGGAAGCCCAGCTTTGATTTCCTTGTATTGTACGAGGGAAAAAACTCACAACCTACGTATAGTTTTGCTACCGATTTTGAATGTAACTCAAATTAACAGCATAATCTGTGAAATCAGCCCTCATTACTTGATTCACGCTGTCTGCTCAGCAACACCCTCCATGCCCACGTCTGAGCCTGAATAAAACAACCTATCACGTGTTGCTCAGACCCACGTGGGGTGCAGCTCGTTGTTCCGCGCCCTCTGGCCAATCAGAGCGTCGGTGCACATCCGATTGGCTTAGAACTACACCGGTTGTCAGTTCGAGACCTAAGTTGTCAATCAACCCCACGAGGGGCAGAGCGCTGACAAATGCCTGTGCCTCTCAGCCTCCCGCCTGCGAATAGTGCTTGGAATGGCTGCTTAATTAGCTTCGAATGGCTTTTCCTTCCAGCTCAAACAATCTGTCACTACCATGTGGTAAAAAGAGCCCTGCGTAAAACAAAAGAGGGAAAGCTAGTAGGGGCTAAATATCAGTTTGATTTTTTTTTTATGTATGCAAGTCGCATTACCACAAAACAAAACATTTATTTCAATCAAAGGCTGGTTCGTCGTAGCCAACTGTTTCTAGCTTTATTTGTTTTAGGTATTAGTGGTATAATCTGATATGCTTAATAATTCTGTATTCTTATTTATTTTATTTATTTTATTCATTTACTGAGACTATAAAAAGAAAACCGAGAGTCCTAACCGTGAAAAGTAGAATGTGCTTTGTTGAACTGGGGCAGTCGCGATACCTTTGACTAATTGGACAATTTTTAGTTGTTTGTGCTCAAGGGGACTTTAGGGTCATACCACTACAAAGATCTGGCAAAAAGCCAACGATTGTTCGATTAAACTGTAAACTTTTGACCATCTCATTTAAGAGAGAGCTATTGGTTGGAACAAATGTCTGGAGTGGAACCAGGAACGGCAGTGCAGACGCAGCAGAATCATAATGAGACCTATTAATGTTTCTGCCACACCTTTCAAGAAAACATCATCATGTCAGTGCACAAATTCTTTCTTTTGACATTAAAGTTTTAAATGATAAATTGGTTTAATAAACGGAATACTAAACCCTGCACAACCTACCTGTGTACCATATCTATCTATGTTCTTCAGTATAATACAGCCAAAGGAAAACAACACCTGTGTATGTGTGACTGTGAGTCAATGAGTTTTCAAACTACAGTCTAACGCAGACTTGTCAAGATTATTTTGACGATTATAGTAACAGCTGAAGATGACAGAATGTATTCCGCCCCACTTTTTAAATTATTGCCTGAGCTATAAAACCACAAATATTTTTCATATACCTGCAACAGACTTAATTCAGTACAGCTATATTTGTAGATATACAACCACTGCTGGAGGATCTAATTTACCCATAATTTTGGAGAGGAAATGCACAATGATTTCATACACAAGTGCCTATTTATTCACACCTCTGTTCTGACAAACATGCTTTATATTTGCATGTTAATGTAGCTGCAAATGATAGCTGGTAGGATTATCCGCAGTATGTGAGAAATGCTTCTTTCTCAGTTTCTGTCTGCCTTTTTTCATCCATGCATCCCTCTCTCCTGCTCTCTTCTTTGCTTGATTTCTCTGGTAGTGGAGCAGAAAACTAGGTCCGACTCTGCATGGCGTGACTGCATTGTGGGGCGCCTCTGTCTCTGGATTATTGACATGCTTTCATATGTGGGCTTGGGGTCTGAAAAGAGAGACATTCCTACTCACAATAGCTTCAGTATGCAGCCCTAGGCTGAATGGGCCATGGTGTATCTGAGAGACTTGTCAGGCTGTAATCAATGCAAACAGGATGAAAGGCCTTATCAAAAGAGACAAATGCAGACATGAGTACTGTCACCAAATGAAAACAACAGTAAAATGATGGAGGCTTTGGCAGTTGGATATGGCCTGTATGTGGAGTGTGTGTGTGAATGTGTGTGTGAAAGAGAAACTGAGCCAATGAGTACTTAGAAATTCTAATTCTCTTTTATTAACAAGCAGTATCTTAAAAAAGGATCTATGACATAACCATGCAAACTTACAGACTGCTTGCAGATACAGTGTATATTAGGTGCTGTGGATGTTGATTTGCAGGCATTGGATGATATACAGTATATCCATATAAAAGGACTCTGGGCTCGTGAATCTGTGAGCATTAATTCAACACTTGTATTTGGGAGCCACTAGAGACGATGGGTAAAGGAAAGCTCCTCTTTAGGAAGTCTCCTCCCAATCCAATCTGTATCTGTACTGATGGATTTAATATAATCTCATCATAAAGAAGAAAAAGATTCTGCACAGGAACCTGTGGCTCATGTGTATTTGTATGAGTCTGTTCCACAGCTGTCTATACTGCATGTGTGTGTGTGTGTGTGTGTGTGTGTGTGTTTGGAGCGGGTGTTACATGTTCATAAGCCTTATTGGGACACAGCTGCCTATCAGAGCTATTTGAATAGCTCTGGGGAAAGCCACAGGGAAAAGGGGCATGAAAGCTCTCCTAAAAAACTTGGCAGCAATACTTTCCTGAGTTTTTTCCCATGTTGTCTGAGGAATCAATAGTTGTGTCCACTCATAGGTTCAGAGACAGGTTAAGTACACATTTAAAGGGAATCTGGATTTTCAGCTGTTTATGGGGCCTCCTTGTTTATGTTATACTCCCAATAAAAGAGAATGAGAACATTTATGATCCAAGCGACTATGAACTCATTGGTTATTAGAGAACGGGATATTGTTTGTTCCCCTGGCATAGTTCTCTAAATATACATTAGCTTAGATTTGCTCTCTGTTGTAACAGCCAGTGTGAATTGCTAACAATAAATACTGTCTTAGTATTTATGCTTTTTGAATCTCTTTTGCAGTATATGTTTCTCGTGTGTTTTCACACAAGAAACACCAAAAGACATAGCAGGGGAGACCAGGGTTCTTCAGGGGTGTGCTGTTATTTTTGGTGAGTGAGACACAAGTGGATAGGGCTTTAAAAGCAGGTCAACAAAGTGGCCAGGTGCTGCAGGCAGAGTGTGAAAGCTTAGGGGACAAGAAGTCAAGCACCTCCTCAACACCGCTAGTATCTACACTGTAGTGCCAACCAAGCTATCATCTGACAGAGAGGACAGTGGATGAGAGGAAACATAGCTGACTCTACACCTACACACACACACACAAACACCCACACACATACTTGTACATTCTCACTTGCTGTAGAGGGTCCATCCAACACTCGCTTCCACTGTACTTCTCAACAAAAATGTACCTTTATAAAAAGCTTTTCACAACAGTTTAATGAGCATTTTTTTCTAGTAAAAATACAGAACAATTCAATATATAAGTGATTAGTCTGCGTCTTTAATATATCTTCTCATCCTGTTTTATGCCTGTTATGTCAGAACAATAATACAAATCATGTACAATCAAGATGTTGCTGAGGGACATATTGTTGTCCAAGATTTCAGGTAACTATTCCCATGTCCTGTGACACATACACACACCTGTTTGAAGGGAAGTATTGTGGAAGGCCCAGTGCGTAAACAGAGGTTGTCACCTCTACTTCAGGTCTTATGGGAAGAGCAGTAATGCAGCCTAGCCCAGCCCTTAGGGTCTCATTAGCATGACACATCAGTGATCAGATTAACAATCTCCCCATGCTATTAATCCCACTTTGCAACAGCATATAATGCTTTTCCTAATGATGTTATTATTATTATTTTATATATTGTTATTAAAGGTATTACATATAATTATATAATTCTGTTTTGTAAGAATAATTATGTAGGTCATCATTGAATAAGTATCATTGGTAAAGTGTGGAGTATTTCATGACACAAATGCCACAAAAAATAATAGTAAAAATGAAAACAAGTTTTAAAGCTATGCTTAGATACGTATAGCTTTTTTCTCTCTTATGTGCAAAGATACACATACAAACAAATACAGGCAAAAGTTATTCTAGTAAATATCAAATCCTTGAAGTGAAATTATTGTAGGCCTCTATCAGGGTTTTAACATCTACACACTCTCTCTCTTTCACTCCCTCTCTTTCTGTTGACTTAACAGAGTGCTGCTACCTTGTTATCAGCCTCTCCCTGTAGTCCACTTAGCAAAGGGCTGGGGAGCTGCCCAAGGTCCATCTAACTCACAAGAGACTTTTCTGCCACTGCAACTCTTTATCTATCCCTCATATAGCAACATTTCAGTGGCTCTTGGACAAACTCCATCACCATAGCCAATCATATTGAGAAACTCAGATAAGGTTAAGTACTCCTTGCTGATATTTTAGAGTGAATTTGACACTTGTGCAGAAGCAGAGAGTACATTGTTACAGCCCACAACCCCCTGCTTACATTTCTGCAGGCATTTTCCATCTCTCAAACCCACAGAAGGACTCAGGTGTGAATGAATAAATCAATGTAAATTTAAAAGGTAATGTTTTGTTGATTATAATGGCTATCTATAATGCTGCCCCAAAGGTCAAATCCAATGAGGTATTTAACTATTGATGTAGTAAATATCTAATTGCAAAGCCTCTAATAATAAACTGAGTTTATGAGTTTACATATTCAATTCCTCAGTGCAATTTCAAAAGACTCAAAAATCTTCACTTACTTTAAACCTGGATATGATCTTTTTCCTGCTTTACTGCCTGTTTCAAAAATAACCTTGAACTCAGCTTGAGCGCTTTTAAGAAAGCAAGTTCTGCCTTCCTGAACTAATCTATAATGAACACAGCTGGAATAAAGAGCAAGCACACTGTATCTAATGCTCAGGTCTTAAGGGGTTTTGTCCCCTTCTGCGAGGTGATGGTGTTTCTGGGAATACAAAACGTTGTCTCTGTACTTCCCTGTCAATGTTGCGCCTTTATTTAACTCTAATAAAGCTAACTCTAATAAAGCTCTACGTAAAGCTTCACATTTCTTTCCTTCTCTCTCAGCAGAAAGCTTTTAAGTCTGCATACAGTCTGCTGGTGGCACTAAAATGTAATGAGGATGCCATAACCTGTTGATTTTAGTGATTACCTTCCATTTGCATTATTTATACAGTAAAATCCATTCAGTTGCTTTTTAAAGCATTATGTTAACAAGAGGAAGGAGTCACAGCAGCCACGGTTCTCTACCACAATAAAGAATTGATCTGAGCAGGATGGGCTGCTTTTAACCTTCATTTTTAAAGGCTCCATTAATGCACTCACAGAGAAGAGAGGCACTCCCAGCATGCAGTAGTGTTAATGGCGCTGTGACAGAGGCCTGGGCGGGCAGTCTGGAATGTGCGTCACTGACAGCCTAGAACCTACGGGGTGTGAAATCTCTCTCTCTCGCTTTCTCGAACAGACACACAAACTGAATACACATACTTGCGCACCCACAAACAAATAACTTGACAGCATGAGGTGGAATGACTGGTTGCCATCACAAGCAGAGAGAATTGGAAATGCTTTCAAAGGTTAATTTAGGGCACTGGATCCCACAAACAGTTGAAACAAGTAAAGGTAAACATCACAGGCTTTGTATGTAAACCACAGTTGATGGATTAGCTTCCATGAATGGCACACTTGCTGTTTGTATAAAGGAGGATGAGTATCATATTAGGGTGTAGCTGGTGTCATCACACAACACATATTTGCCATTCATGCACAATCAAGAGGTCAAAAACAAAGAGAAAATCACAGCTCTAAAATACGATTATTCATGCTCACATCACTGCTGATGTAAGAATTGACGCACACTGTCGTGTGAGCTGCACTGAAATATAGATTTGAGTGTGTAGTAACGCAGATGGATTCTATAGATCTTGATGGCTGTGTAACGCTGAACTTAAATTATAGAAAGTTGAAAAAATAGTCATATCCGCAACATGTTTTTACATTTTAAGATAGATGGTGTTCAGTCTACACAGCGGGGCACTGAGCAATCAATGATTCTGTGTCTGCAAATGTGAAAACTAGAGTATCCACAGGGATGGAGCATAACAATTAAAGAGCGTCTGTCACAGTCAAGCACCCCCTCTCAGCCTTTTTTCCCATTAATTGGGATGTAGGGAGGCTGAGGGCGGGCAGGTTCAAGAGGCTCCATGTGAATGACAGACCCACTCAGGAGCCTCTTCAAAAACCATCCAGAGCAGATGAGCTTCTGACAAAACGTGATCAACAGCATACAGCATCAGCTGAGGGGTTTCAGCCGCCCCCCAAACGCATACACACAAGCACTTTCATTCACCGCCTCAGTCAAGTTGCTGCTATCTGCCATCAGTGTTTGTCTGTAGAGTGGCGGGAAAGTAATGAATGTAATATGGGCTCGATAAGAATAGAATTTCCCAGGGGAAAAGTTTATTGCTCAAAGGTTTTTGTTTGATAGATCAGGTGGCTTAATGGAGTTCTCTGATTTAGCTAATTATCAATTTTATCTGGAAGTATTAAATTTGTTGAAAGTTCCAATAGAGAAATAACAATAGAATTTTTTTGGCAAATGTTAACATACAGCAGAGTTTTAAAATAACATAGTCATGCTAATTTAGTCCTAAATTAAATGTAATTTAATGAAACCTCCAACTTTTGATTAATTTGTGCTTTCATTTTCTCAAGGTAACATTCTAAGCAGCACGGGACACACAACAGATCTAAATTTTCTTAATTTAATCTCATTTCTGTTTAGGACAAAATTATTATCCTTGTGTGTGTCACTAAGCAGAATAATTTTTAAATGTTAGTGTTTTAGATCTTTTCTACAGATCTTTCATATAAAGGAAGCAAAGCAAACACTTGAAAAGTTGTGAAGCTACTATAAACAGTAAGCAAAACCAGAGGGCGGGGAGAGGAAGTTAAGAGCTTTTGTTAAGAGACCAGAAGTGTCAACAGTGCTGATTTGACTTATCAGTTCAGTGCCAAATAGATTCTGTATTCGCTGTCAACTCTGTGAACTCTTGACCAAATGTTTAAGGTTAAAAACAGCTGAGAACTCTCATTCTAATTAAAATTCTAATTAAATTAATCAATTGTTGTTTTTAGGACTTGTGTTTGCTTTAATACTAATGCACAATGTTCTAGTCTGACCGTGACACTCTTTGCATTTAGCACACTTTCCAGAAGGAATGGCGAGGAGACAGGGGCAGACGGGCATGCCATGACAATACACACCACTGTCTTTTCCTGTTGAACACAAAGACTATCTGTCACTGCAGGCTCCTTCTGACTCACTCCTCCTAGATGCTAATTTCATGACCTTCCCGGAAAATAAAAGGGAAAAAAATATGCTTTCACTCTGGTCCTCACTGCAACTTAAATCCCCCCTCCAGGCGAAATTGACTTCACACAAGTACTTCCATGCCTGTTGAATGACACAGGCCCTCTAAAAATATCTCCTTCACCGGCAGTAGATTGCTGCTGAGCTCTATTTCCTGTCAGAACACACTTGAATAGAGGCTGAGATGGAGGGAAGGAGGGAGAGATGAAGAGGGGAGTAAAGAAACAGAGAGAAGAAAAAATGTTTCAAACATGGAGTTATCAAGAAATCAGAGCAGGGGTTCTGATACACATCAAATGAGCTCCAGGATCCCTCTTATCATGCATACATCCACACACACTTTTACACATCCTAATAAACAGAAACACACACCTCACACACACATTGTGTTGATTTAATAATTGTAATGTTTCGCGTTCATACAAAAACACAAACACACTCACACAGAGAGGAAAACTAGCTGAGAGCAGCCAGTTACTCTGATTAGCACTGATTAACAGATTACCTCCTCATGGACCACAAGCTCTGCTGGGGTCTCAATTTTTCTTTCAGACTTAAAATTTCTCCAAACCAAAAACTACATAATCATCTTTCTATGATCACACAGACACACAAGAAGGGGACAGAGAAGGGGATTAGCAATGCAGATTCATGCCCTGTGTGTGTATAAAAGTGTGTGTATTCCTTTCCAAAGAAGGTTAAAATGGACTTTCTATTAATTCTCTAATTATCAGTCTCTAATAATGGTGGGGTTCAATACTACAGTCACAATTCAATGACTGCTATATCAACACTCTGCATTTTAACTTAATTCTGTCATACTTATCCACCCTGAACAAAAACAAGCATTTTATAGCATATTTCAAAGTCAGTCTTGTTAAACTGCAACCCTTTAAAAATATGATATCTGTAACACCTGCATACAATACACATTTCTTTCAGTTGCCAGTTAGGGGACATTTGGATGTTTTTTGTTGTTGTTGTTTTTTGCTGTATGAGTTGTTGTTTTTGTTGTTGTTGTTTTTTTTGTATGGACACAAAGAAACAAATAACAAGTGGTGTTACCCCCAACCACCATCAGGGATGGCCTCTTTTATTCCTGTCTCGAACCATCTGTCTTTTCTGTCCAAAATCTTTACGTTGCTGTCCTCAAACAAGTAATCTCCTGTCATTTAAATGAAGTTGACTTTTGCCCACAGAAGTTTAACCTTCTTCAGTGTGAAGGGAAGGATTCAGATATGACTGGAGCCTTGGGGTAAAACTATTTTCATTCATAGTTACTGATTGAACTTTATTTTCGGCAGTCTATCATGCAGGAATAATGTTTCTTCTCAGTGTATAAAAGTTCCCTGTTTAGAACTCTTCTCAAGGACAATTTGTTGCCCTTGACATGAAGGTAGTGCATTTGTCACCCATATAATTGTGTTCTGTAGAGGCATGTATTTCTTAGGTTTTGATTTCTGAACAATGGCTGGGTTTCTCAGATGCGTTCCTTTTGTACTGTTATCATGTACCGCGTCACTATGAAGGGCAACAATGGCTGGCCCTTTGCTTCGAAATTGATCTGCTTTTGTCTGTAGACAATGTCTTAGAATTATAAATTATTAGTGTTTAAGCATAGGTCAAAGGCACTGCAGTCACTGGTTATAAACTCTGGATAAAGTCATCCTTGGGCATCTGTATGTTATGCTCGGTATTACCTAGGAACAGATATACTAGATATTTTGTCACTGGCAAAAGTGAACTCCTGTCTGGGATTTTTGTATGTATTTTGTGTTCGTTGTATGTGCACAATTTTGTAAAACTGCTGTATGTGAAAACCAATGGGCAGCTCTCTTTTGGCAGGATGGTGATGTAGAAAGGTTGGAGGGCAGCCGAGACCTTTAAGTTGAATTGTTCTGCCTCATTCTCCATTATTTTGTCATTGTGGATGGCTATTTCTATGGCTGTTACTGTTCTGTACAGAGAGACACACTGTGGCATTGGTAAGATTATTTCCTTGGCAAGGACATTCTTTTCCTGTGTAAGCACACACTCCCACAAACCTTTCACCCATATGTTCTGAGATGCTCCCTTATCCATCAGCTTAGCTCATCTGCTCTTTTGTGGTTTGTAATAGAAGGTGAATTTCTTTAACCCTCTTTTTGATTATTATGTAGGGCTAACAGATTATGATGTGATAAATTTGAATATTGTGTTGGGTGGTCAGATGCAGATGTAGTTCCATATGCAATTCTAATACATCTGGAGATTCTCAGTTATCCAGGTCATCATAAATGCCTTGTAGAAATTCATTCAGGAGCATCTGGATATATTTTATTTAATAAATGTTTCCACAGCTGAGGAACTGAGGACCGTAAAAAGGAAATGATGTCATCAATGTAGAACCGATCCTTAAATCATTCCCATCAGCAGAAAAATTTATTTCTATTTATATTGGAACAAAATTACAACACATTTGGGGGGAAAAGAAAGATGTATCCACAGCCAGGAATTCATATTATTAGGTCAGAATGTGTTATGTTATTGTGTAGTTTAAACCTGATTGATAGCCTTTGGGAAAGATTAGGGGAAAAATGGTGAATCCTTGATATCATGATAGTGACATTTTGCTTGTAGAGGTACTTACATCGTTGCCAGGACTGCACTCACTCACAATGGAGTTTCTAATAGGCTCAGAGCAGGTGTTGCCCTGGTAACATAGGTGTCCAGAACCTTGACCGTTGTGGCACATGGGGCAAGAATAGGTAAAGGGTGTTTATGTGATGGCTGGAATCTAAAGAAACATCATTCATTGCCCGGTTTGCCTTTGATTAAAGAGATAATGTAAAGAGATAAAGAATACAGGGCATTAACTAATGTAGCTTTTTAAATGGACAAAATAGCAGGTTTACAGGTGCCCTGTCTCAGATTATTTGCCCAAGTTCTAAGAACATGGCTTTTGACATATCTATGAACATGTTCACACCCACACACACACACAAACACACACACACACATCCTGTGCCCTAACATCTGCCACCCTTTACATCATACGAAATAGCTTCCTTGTGTCTCCTTCTTTCTCCCACAGGATAGTAAGTCTTTTCTCCCTCAGGATAGAACACATTTTCGGCTCTGCTAAACAATCGACTCTGGGGTTACAAAGATGCTTGTCCTTGCTGCCCTCTCTCGTTGCCTCTCCACCTCGTGTTTGGACCTTCCAGTAAATCTATACTGCTCTGGCAGCATGCCACTTACACCCTAGACTTGCTTTTCTAGACTGCATTTTCTCAACAGATTTCTTTTTTCTACCTATGCCAGCTTCCTGTGGATTACTACAGACAGATTGCATACTCAGCAAAGGACACTGAGTCCATAGCCATGCCGGCACTAATGAGCTATCTGGCCCACTGATAGGGCAAGCACACATACTCACGTCAAAGTCGCTCAGTGACCCTCACTAATTGGGCACTGGCAGCAAACAGCTCCATTTGCCCAAAAGGGATGGAGAAAATACCTAATCATGCAATGGGCAGAATAAGTATGCACTGCATAATCAAATAATAACCAAAAGTAAGATATATAATAAATATATTTTAATCATTCTAAAAATTCTATCAAATACCAACAACCAAACTCCTATATTTAAATGTTGCTCTGTATGTTGTTCTTCTTGGTTTCATCTTCTCTTATGAGGACACTTCAGTACCCACATGTTCCACTCACCCTAAAAGCCGCAGAGAAGACGCTCATCTCAGGCAGGAAGTGGCTGCTGAGGCCAAGATTTTTCAGCGGCAGAGGAGAGACAGAGTGAAGGAAGTGCGTCACAGATCAGACGGGCTGAAAGTGTCTCGGAACACCGCAGACTGACCACATTCTAGAACGTCTATCTGTGACAACACATCTGTACTTCACACAGGAACGTAAACAGGTCATGCGCTTCCTTGCACTCTGAAAACAACTGCAACTGTCACGTTTTCAAACTGCTGTTCATAAATACAGAAGAATTAGCATCAGGGCAATGACTTGCACTGATATATAAAAATGATACATTTGTCATGTATATGGACTATAAAATAAAAGAGAAAGAAAGAGGGACTAGCTAAATAAAGCCAAATATCAGCTGTGGGTGCAGTAGTTGATAAATGTACCACTGAGGGTCGATTCTGCAGCCTCATTAACAAGTGTCTGTGAGTAGCGGTGACAGCGAATAAAAACTCCCACAATTCAAGAAAGAGGAAGCGAAAGAAACATAAACAGATAGAAAGTGCAGGCAGTAATTAATGTCACGCTCATTAGCACACTAAGCAAGCTGAGAACCAGACACAAGTTAGAATGTTGACTCTTTGTAACACATTTTTAGACACCCACACACATGAACACATCTCGCTATAGTTTGTGTACAAGCATTAGTATATTTGCAAACTTTTAACATCAAAGTCACATTTATGTTTTTTGGCACTATTAAATAGTGATAGCGAACAAAATGCTTTTATATGGGTTTCAGGCTTTAGCCAAACTAAAAACAGTTTAGTTCTGCAGATGTAATCAAATCACAACACCTTTCTGGTTACGGCAGGTCAAAAGTCATGTCAACATGACTAAAATCTATCTTCTCACTGACTATAAGTTCTAATCTCCCTCTTTGTAGTGCAAATTGTCTACCACACAGACGTGTGTCAGGGAAGCTTGCAAGATCCTGTAAATCTGTATGAGCAACAGAGCTGCAATGAAGACACTTCATTAATGTTCCACCATCTTTACAAGCTTCATTAGCCAAACACACTGAACAGAAGAGCACCTGTGGCAGGGCTGAGCTCCCAGGCCTGGTACTCATGGCCCACCCAAGTGTGTGTGGGTTCAAGGCCCTACAGCAGTGTTGTGCACCGTGGCCTATGAAATGAGAGCTCTTGATGATAGAAGAGCAGAGCAATGGTGCATTGCACAGATGCTTGGAGCTCTTTACCGTGTGTATGTGTGTGTGAATGCAGGCTAAACCACAGCTCTACAGCAGGCTGTAATTCGCTCACCACTGAAACCACCGACAATTCCTCTGCCATCATCTCCGTTAGCCGTGCCCGAACTTGGACACATGCACTCACAAGCAGGATTTCCTTGTTTGTTGACACAATATCAAGAATCAGTCGTTTACCAAACTGCAGCTTCTGAAAGACAGCAAAATTGTGATCCAAACCCTTGTCTTGTTCAAGGGCTGCGATCACGGCTCAGAGATGAGGTTTCATTTCTGCCATGACCTCTCAGGATAAACTAGAAAAGCCACTTAACTCTGGGGCTCAGCTGCCAAACCTCAAGAGAGTTAGTGAGGGAGTAAAGAGCCAGAAAGAGAGAGAGGCAGGGACAAATACAGACACAGAAGAAGAGGAAGTGGTTACTTGACTACAGTACAAGCAGTGTGGTTGTGTGCTGTGTCTGTTGCAAAACAGTTGCTACGTTTGACCAGTCATCTCTTGCTAGTAAACATAACTCATAGCTGCTGTTGTTAACAATTTTAAAATTCACATTTTAAAACATTATAAGGGTTATAATGTACACAAAATGCAGCAGGTCCATGTTGTCAGCTTCCCACTTTGTCAGAATGTTTTACCTCAACAAACTCTCAAAGACAGCTAAGCTAGCTTTCCCTCTGGCTGACAACAATTAGCACTGTACTTCAAGGGAATAGTCCCATAGACTCTCTCAGCCCTTCTGCTCACTCTAAACTATAAGTATCTGCATGTTTTTGCCACATGCTTGTGTGTATATATGTGTGTTTGTCAGGAGGAAAGAAAATGGATCAGCTCCTGCGTTCCCACAAAGAACAAATAACCCTCAGTGACATGTCTGAGTACTTCCAGAGGCTTCTCTTCCTCTTTAACAATCTGTAGTCATTTGTGAGGGTAACAGCAAACATCTGGTCAGTCCCGTTACTGCAGTGTTTAGAGATGTCTCAAAGCAGCTTCCGGTGGATCACTACAGCTGGATTGAGTAGACTGGGAGAAGACTCAAACTCTCCTGACACACATCAGCTGAAATCCTTACTCACATATTTAAACTAAACTCTTCAGCACAATCTCTTCCTCACTGTTCTGTTTGTAGGATGGGCTGACAGCGACCCAACAGTTGCTAAGCAAAACATCACTATTACTATTGCTTATACTTAATATGATTACAGATCTGACCACTACCCCTAAGTGTTAAACTGTGGCCCATAACACATCCATTTTCTAACCAATTACATCATTTTCATCATGTGAGCAATTGAGTAGAGAGTAAAAAACCCATAGACTTGCATTGAAAGAGGAACCCTTGGTATATTATGGGACCAGAAAATTAGAAGGCCACAGGTGTGGACATAAACCAGTAAACACCCTTAAACATAATAATAACTGCAAGTTCCACTCATTTTTTATAGATAATGTAAAAGTGTAGTTATGATTAAAGGGATATAATATATTGTGGTGTGTGCGTGTGTTTGGCAAGTGCTACTCTAGCCTGTGGTGGTGAGAAATACCATATTAACCCAGAACAAACACAGTACAGAAAGGTTAAACAAGCACATAAAATCAGCTGCAACTCTGGATGCAGGCACGCCTGTAAATTTCACTGTGTAAGAGAGAGCAAGTGCACACAAGACGAGAGAATACAATGTATATTCATGGCTGACAGTGTTATGTATATTTCAAAGGCTTTAAGAATGTTTGTATTATGTAATGACAATATGTTTTGCTCCTGTTCTGCACCTCTTCACTGTATGGTACAGATGAGGCCCATGCAAAAACATGATGTCATAACGGCTGCTCTGTCTCCATCATAAGTGATTTATGACTTCATTTTATTCTATCTCTTTCCATGTTGGTTTCATTTTTATATTAGAAATGGACACCACATCTTTCATCTATCACTCTCTCTCTCTCTCTCTCTCTCTCTCTCCCCAGGGCTTTAATGGGCTGATGAATATAGGCTGAGTGGGCAGCAATGCAATCGAGCTCCTGTGGCCTCCTAACAAACAAATACATCCCCACACAAACTCATTCACACGCTGCAGTTGAAGCTTTCACCTCCTGCAGCCTCATCTATCCATCTCAATGAGGAGAAAGCAATGGCACTCCTCAACAGCTTGTGTATAAGAGCATGTGCTCACATACACACATTGCTGTCTACATTATGCTGTCTACATTATGCACAACAAAAGACATGCAATCAATAAACCAAACAAAATAAAGAAACATATAAGTGGGTGACAGACCTTGCTGGAAAATTATTGAATGCATATAATATTGCAGTTTTTAGTCAATCATCACCCAATTTATCCCACAGCAATAATAAACTACGTTACATTACAATTACACACTACAATATTCCATTTTTAGCACTGATTTTAAATAGTTACACAGCAAGACAACAATCAGTGCACACAAATCACATGTTTAAACTCATAAACACATTTCTCACTGAATCAGCTGAAGCCAGAATGGCTACTGACTTTGTCAACATAAAACAATATAATAAGAGATAAACAGATGAGAGAGAGAAAGAGAGAGAGAGAAAGGAAAATTGCCACAGAGGCCAAAAGCATTGCGCTGCGAGCCTGTAAATCACCAGATTATAGCTTTTATGAGCGCCGCTCGCGTGAAAATAATTGCTAATGTTCAGAGAGTAACCAATGGAAATCGAGGTAATGGAGCAGTTTATAAATTCTGATTGCTATACATGGAAAACTTCCAGCCCATCTACTTTGTTATTTACAGCCTATAATAAAAATACTTAGAACTGCACAATAAGTGCATGGCTGTTACAATCAATAAAAAAAATCTGCTGAAGTGTAGTTTCTGTTCCGTTATTTTTAGTAATGCTGCAGGAGAATCTGCCGTCAAGTCCTAAATTAAAGGTCAGTGTGACTGAACAAAAATGCCCTTTGCTAAAAGAATAGATAATATGAAGGGGGGGGGGGGGGATTTTTACACACTGTAATTAGGAAATCATTTAAAAAGAAGGAAGGCCAACAAGGGGTTAAACTAATTATTGTCTGTAGGTGCCTGAGTGACTGCATCTGTATGTGTGACTAATGGATGTGTACGCGGTATATGAATATCACTAAACGGTTGTTTTTAAAATAACTCACTGTTATTTAATGACCTAGCTGGTGCATCAATACTTCAGTATTGTTCAGTTCGAACTCACACACATGCTTTAAACTCATCTCAAAGATTATGGTCTTCATAACAAGCTTTTCTCAGTCTTAGCATGTGTCATTGCCCACACAGATAACACATTGCCTTTCACTCTGAGGTAGAAACACCTCCTCAGTATTTAAATGATCTGTGGATTAAATCGAGAGCACTAACACAGTAATGTCAGGGTGATGTGGAGGATGCGTATGTGTGTGTGAGACAGTGAGAGAGAGAGAAACAGAGAAAAGGAAGTGGGATCATTAGAGCCATGTGTGTGTCTGTGTGAGAAGAAAAGAGAGCAAGAGACACAAAGGAGGAAATGCAAATAAAAGTGATATGTTTAAAAGCTTGTGTGCGGTTCAAACCAGTTGTGGGAACTGATGGTTAATGAATGTTTAAATTAGTTCACTGACTTTCACAGTTATATACACTGCATAGGTGAAAGGTTTGAAGGTTTTTAGGTTTTGTATTAGTCAATTGATGATTGAATTGAATTGTGTTACATAACATCATCACACTATAATTATTTTGCCTCAGTTTTACTCATGCATCATATCACAATGTACAATCTGAACTATTTCCATCTACCACAGGAAGACAAACATTAAAAAAAGGTCAAAATGTGTAAAAACATGACACTCCCACATAATGTCACAGAAAAGATCCATTTCCAGCCATCGTCTGCTGGTTCCTCAGTTCCAAGAGAACTATTTCTGTTTGAATCAGTGTTTTTTCCTTTAAAGGAGGATGAGGTATATCAGTAGTTGGCAGACCTTTAACTGCACTGCACCCTGTAACAATGTCAAAATCACTTGTGTGGGCTGACTTCACGCATATATGCACGCACGACATTTTCATGCCACATCTGAAGCAGCAAACAGTGTAGCCTTCATCTCCCTACAGATTAATACAACATACATTCCAATCCACTTCTCTTTTCTCACCAGACAAGCGGCATGTTTGCTAATGTGTGGTTGTGACCTATCTTTCTCCCCTTTCCTTTCTTCTTTCTTTGCGTTGTTCTGTCTTGTGTTTTTTTGCTTTTTCTTCGTTCATTGCGTGTGAACTTTGCTCGTGTTGGTGTGGGTTTAACTGCCCCAGAGACGCAATGTATGAGAGAGCGCTTTCACCAAACCTCAGACATCGATAAGGTGTGTGAAAGCGTGAGACACACTATTTACACGTGGTTTGTGCATATGTGGCATTATAAACATTCTCATTCTCATCTCATAGACTACCATTCGTAGAGAAACTAGCACAAAGCTAACAAACAAAGAAATAAGCACAAGGTGTCATGTAGGGCACAGAACAAGTATTTTTAACTTCCACACTTTTCAGAACAGCTCTCGATACAATCACACAATGCAACAAATGCATTAACTCAATAAGTGACAATAAGTGCAAAATCCAATTTGACACCTACACATAGAGATGTACACATATAACAGCAAACCTCTGTATATCACATTCCTGAGAAGAGTAAAAATAAAAATCAGTACATGAGCAATCAATCTTTCTTTGTTTTCTTTATTTATAATTTCATGCTTAAAAACAATAAGCAAAACAAAGACTAAGAGCAGAAATACAGTGCTGAATTTATTATTCAGAACGAGAGACAAAACACACTGTG